>VDFB02196170.1:0-11909 GCA_007258455.2 Sequoia sempervirens | reverse complement strand
CAACATTGCCTCTGCCTCCTCTTATTTCTTCTTGGCCTGAGGTGTATCCAACTAGGTAGCTAGATTTTTTATGATGTCTTGCTTGAAATCTGACAACAAGTGAGTAATATCCATCCTTGAAACTCCACCTGTAGATGACTTATGCATATAGGATTAGTAAGCTCCCCCTTTCTTTGAAGCTGCCCTAAAATAGTTTTGACATATTTTCTTGATATCTTCACAAGGAACTTGGGTGATAACTCCTCTTTCCATCAGATCTAAGGCATTAGTGTAGCTATCATTAATTTCTCTTAGGAAAGCACTTTTGTGATTCTTCATTAAGTGTATGGTGTGGAGATTTCTATAGGAAAAACATAAACCTTGAAATGTAATCCTCCAGGCTCTCATCTTCCTTTTGTTGCATCCTAAAAATGTCATCTCCCCTCATGTCACTTCCCCTACAATATTCCTTATACTTCTCAAGGAACTTTGTCTCCATGTCCTCCCAAGTCTCATAGTATTTCTTCCTAAGCTCATAAACCATCTTAATGTAACTTCTTTCAAGGTGGTAGGGAATAGCTTAAGCCTATGGGCATCAATGGTATAGTCATAACTCCTGCAGAGTATATCAAAATTGAATAAGAAAGTATCAGGATCTTCTGTGACAAGTCCATAGAACTTAGGAAGGACTGAAGTAGGGATATTTTTGAGGTTGTTAACTTCATTTTGATGAGCAATGGGGAAAGGAAAACCTGGTTGGTTAGGTCTATTTCTATTTGCATCACCCATCTCTCGATGTAGCAAGTTCCAAAGCAAAGGGATTTTCAATATGATTTTGTCTTTGAGGAAAATGCAACTAGTCGACGTGAAATTCATCGCCAGGCGGGTGTGGCTCTTTCTTCTTCTTCTTTCTTCTTGGCAGATTCTCGATGCTCAACTAGCTGGAATGGATCGTGGCTATAAGGAAGGAATTCCCATGAGAATCTCTCCTCCTTCCTCTATGCATATGGTATCAACTCAATATCAGCCAACTCACACAAAGAATAGTGGATCATTACTTTCCTAAATGAGGGGTATACTAAAAATAGGCTTTAGAAATACTACAACAAGAAAAACTATCAATGACTCCAAAGAACTCCCTAGTTTGACACCATCCTCGACAACGGTGCCAAAAATGTTGGCCTCCTACAATGATCTAACAACTAAGCCCTTATAGCTGTGATTCAGAGATTGGACATCTAATTTGAATAGCTATCTCAATCATCATGAAGGTGCATTTAACTTGTCAACCCAGGGATGTAGAATTGAAATGGGTTAGCACAGTATGTGCACTAGGAATCCAAAGTAGTCATGTTCATCCTAGAAGTAAGAAAGACATAATGCTGAAAGTAAATTGCTTGGAAGGAAGTAATATAAGTGTTGAGCATCAACCAATAACTATACTAATCTAAAATGCATGATAAAAATGAAAATTTGAGCAAACAAACAGGAAACTACTTTGTTTGCTTTGGCTACGTGGAACGGATAGAAGTGCTAGATTTTTAACTAATTGCTGAATAGAGAGTAAAAACTAAACTAAAGGATGGAATGCTCACTAACCGGGTCCCCTTGGATGAGTATCCCTTAAAAAAAATGTGGACTCAGATGCACAAACTTATAACTTCATTTTATTCATTGGAAAACATGAGTACAACCAAGCAACATAACTATATTACTGAAAAACTAAGAATGTGAGTACATCTTCAGATTAATCAACCTTTTAAGAAGGAGCATTCGAGTCTTATTTATAGGAAGAAAAGCTAACTAACTACCTAGTAAGGCATTCAAATCCAACAAATTAGGAGGACGCCACTTTAGGGAAAACATAAAAAGTGGAGAGGAGGTTATGCATGCATGGAATCTTGTCAAGCATGTTTTCCTTAACACAAATCTAACACAATAGTAACTCCTATATTCACTCAACAAATAATTAAGACCATTTACAAGGCAGTTACAATTCTTCAATTTAAACTAGGAATTCCCTCTTACTAAGAGTCTTCCCTCCATTGACCTTCGAACGATCACCTTGTTGACCTTCACAATATTATTTCTAATATTGTTGACCTTGTGTACTAATATTATTGACTAGTTGGAAAAATCTTCCCCAATTTTGTAGGCTTCTAATTATTTCTGCATAACAATATTAGTACACACAACAATTTCATATCTGTAACTATCTTAAAGTAACATTCATTAATCCACATGTAAAATTAACATAGATAGTTCATATAGCATGTCAATGTCTTTAAAGATTACAAAAATAAGCTTATGCCCAATGTCTACGATTTTGAGGAAATATCATAAAAAATGTCAACATCCAAGTATCAAAGTCTATGACAATTACAACAAATGGATAGTAAAATATATTAAAATTGAGTCGTAAATTGGACTCATCACCTAGGACCCCCTTTGGAATATGTTTTTGGTGTTATTTTAATGATTTCAAATCTATAATTCAATGTCGACTTCTGATATTTGAATTTTGGGAATTAATGTTAATTTATGTATAAATACACGATTATTTCACTATGTTTCACCTAGCAATTTTGATGAGAGAATCCTAATAGAAAACTTATGATCAAGAGAGCATTCAAGAGAAATTTCTAAGGCATTCAAGGGAAGATTTATAGAATATTATTGCAACAATCAAGATTCCTATCATCATGTCAAATATTTCTTGCATCATGCATGTTGTTTGAGCTCATATGTTGATGTAGTGTTCAAGATCAATTCAAGCATATCAAAGGCATTGTTTCACATCAAGTTCATGATCAAGATCTACATTCATTGAGGACACTTCATGATAGTTTACAAATTTGTAATCCAAGGTTTCAATTAAGGTTTGGTGAGTTGTTACATATTGTTGTTCATTCATCATTCCTTCATGCTTTTATTCAGTTCAAGGTTTAATTACCAAAATGGGGTTTGACCAAGGAAAACCCCTATTCCCTAACAAACAATTTTTTCTCTCTCTTTGATGTGTGATTGCAGATTTTAGGTTGAGGATCAATTGAAGAGAAAAATTGAAGAAAGTTGCAAAGTTGTCAAAGTTGCAAGAAAAGTTGTCAAATCAAGGAAATTAAGCTATAGGTTTTATTTCTGGCTTTCTAATAGTGACCAATTGGAATTTGGGAGTGTAGATTGAGAAGAACAAAACCCAAAAACTGATTTTCTTGAGCCCTAGCCAGGACCCATTCACCATAGGGCGAATGAGTCCTTAGTGAGGTTTGAAAAAATATCTTTGGTGAAAGGTACACAACATTTTACCCTTTCAAAATCTTCCTTTTGATTGTTAGCTAGGTTAGATTTGGTTATTATTTCTCATTTGCACATTATAACACACATTTTGAATGAAATTAGGAAAATAGGGGCATCATACTCATCTCATTTCCTCCCCCCATATTTTTCTTTATTTCAAGGAGTATACACATTGGCCATGGAAGATAGACAAGAACTTGAAATTATTATGAATATTTTTAATCCCAAATGATTTCATACTGGAAGGATTTGACGTTGATATGGAGAAAAAAATAAATTAAAGAGAAAAAGTTCATCCATAGATGAAAACCATTCCTATGGTGCCTTGGGAAAGTACCATAATACAAACCCATTTATAGCATCATGTGTA
The DNA here is from genome assembly GCA_007258455.2 of Sequoia sempervirens. Classification (NCBI taxonomy): domain Eukaryota; kingdom Viridiplantae; phylum Streptophyta; class Pinopsida; order Cupressales; family Cupressaceae; genus Sequoia; species Sequoia sempervirens. The sequence continues at coordinate 8,263 of VDFB02196170.1, read as the reverse complement.
ATCCATTGTATACAAGTACCCTACACTTGGGAATAGGCCTCATTCTATCAAATCTTCAATATTCTCAACCATCCTTGTTATTATCCATTGCACCCATTACTTCTCATTTTGGCCTTGAAAAGATACATCAAAGTCTTGAGGAAAGCTTTGAAAAAATCTTGTTATATCCACTCTTTCTAGCATAACATTAGAATGATACATGGTCAAACTTAAAAATGTAAAATCCAAAAATTAAATAAGTTAAAACTTGAGAAATCCAAAGCAACATTAGAAAAATACACAACCCAAAATTATTAGATAACAAAAAAATATAAAATAAATTAAAAATAGAAAAACAATAAAATAATTTTTACTTTTTTTAAAAATAAAATCCAAAATCCACTTGAAAATTCCTTAGTTATGTTTAAAAATATTTATTCAGTTTTAAATAAATTATTGTAACTTTATTAGGATATAACATTATCAATCTAACTTGCCTTCATTACTGGGTTGTCGACGAATGATTGCAATTTTTTTAAGGAAAGGAAGAGCAACAATGACACTATGGACTGGTTCTTCAATGACAATGAACAAGCAAAGTATATTAAGATACCTTGATGGGGTTATGAACGAGCATCCTTGAAGTGCATTTGGGCTGATGTGGTGGAGGTTATTATGTGGTATGTTACTCTTGATGGATGGCTGGTACACTGCTATTCTTGGGCACCATTTTACCCTGCTTAATCATTTTAGACATGGGTTACATGTTTCTTTCCCATTTTTTCTCTTGTCTTCTTTGGAAGTTTCAATTTATGCACACTTGAAGAATCGTAGGGCCCCTATTCTTCATGAAAGTCTCATACTACTCATCATGGAGCATGTGAGAGCTCACACTCTTACCAAGTCTATTAAAGGCAAGGAGAAGGCCATTAGTGAGGAGTCTTTTTCGACTGGCTCAGAGACTAGTATTGATGGTGAAGTTGAATGGCTTGAGGAGGAGGATAATTATTTAGAGGCTTCCTCATCCCTCATCACGAACCCCTCTAAAAAATTAAAGAAGGGGGTTTTAAATAAGAAGGGTCCTGCAAAGAAGCTTGTCATGTAGGAGTTGGGTTCTCATGGGTCCCTTTCTGATGGAGATGACACTGATATTATCGCAGATGCTTCTCATCAACGTCTATCTAAGGAGAATGCTAAGCTTCATGGCCAAGGCTTTGGTGTGGTTGGCCATGAGGATGAGATCCTGTCTGTTGAGGCTAGGGTTAATGAGGGTAAGGAGATTCCACAAGGGCTTCTAGATGAATTGTAAAGTGGAAAAAGAAAGATTCAAAAGGTGGTAGGAAGGGTAAGAAGGCTTCTTTGGTTTAGGTAAAGGATGTGGTGGAAAATGTTGATATTACTGAATCCCCTATTCTCCAATATTCTTCTTATGGGGAGGGAGTTGGGAATCTGAACAGTGAAGAGGCATCGGTTGAGAGGACTGTGCATGAGGAGGATGGTGTGAATCCAAACCTTGGTAAGCCTGAGCCGTTGAAGGTTAATCCTCTTTTTGAAGATTTTAATTATATGAATGATGACAATACCTCCATGTTTGAGCTATTGGATATGGCTCAGTCGGGTGCTATGTGCACCTTTAAATTGGCCAAGTGGGTGTTGCAAGAATTTAACAAGGTTAATATTAAGATTAGGGGTTTGAAGGAGAACATGTTGAACAAGCCGAAAGGCTCCTCTTTAGACATTTTGATTGAAAGGCTTGTAGATTTAGAATGCTCTTTCTATGACTTCAAAACCCAATGTGAGAATCACCTTGGTGAGATGGAAGGAAGGATTAAAGAAACAAATGAAGGTATCAAGAAATTATTGCAAGTTAGTCATAGCTCAGTTAGGAATAGTGTGGAGTCCTTGAAGGTTCTATTTGGAAAGATTAGTCAACTCAGGGAGGATCAATTGTACTTTGCGGACATGATTGAAAGGGACCCGTCTTCCAAGGGTAAGGGGAAGAAGAATGCCAAAGATGAGGCCAAAGGCTTGTGCACTAGAACTAGGGAGAACCTTAGGAAGATGTTTGAAGAAGAAAAACAAGAATTAATAGACATGGTTAACCTGCACTGCAACTAGGAGATTGAGGTGGCCAACACCTTGAAAAATATGAAATAGTTTTTGTGTCTGTGTTGTTTTTTCTATTTTTGTTATTGTTGTTGGGTCGTTATTTTTTGGCTGTTGGTTTCCTTTTTTCTACTGCTTATGCTTCAATGTTTATGTCTTTTAACAACATTTTATCCTAATGTGATATAAAGGGTTTTGGGTCCCTTCAAAATTCGCGTTTCCAATATAATCAAAACACTCTCGATCTAACTTCCTCACATACATCATTGCTTGGGTCATGCTAAACCTATCCTTATTGTTAATATTCAAATCTTGTGTTTTCACCTAATCAAGGATAAACAATGATAATCTTTCATTTTTCTCCAATTTCTAGTTTGTGCGTGTTTTTTCTCTTTTATTTTTGTATGTTTTCTTTATTTATTTGATTGCATCTAAGTCAATTTGTATAAAATATTACAATAATAACATAATTGTTTTCATATCATGGTGCCATATGTCATATGTCTACTTGAAACTTATTCTTTTGGGTCAATCCCGTAACATTTGGAAATTGTCATATATGTGATAATTGTTTTAGGTTGCTCAAACATTTGAAATTCCATGCAGTCTTCACAATATTAATCATCATGCCATCAAATTCAAACTTTTTTTTTTTTCTTAAAGACATTCCTTCTAATTAATTATCCATAATTCACATCTCTTCTTAATTTCTCCCACCCACCACTTTTCATATTAAACCATATATTCAAGCATAAGTTCTTCCATTTACTACCCTTCTTCTCATTTAAATCACCTATTTGAATATTTTATTATCATATGCCCACTTGATGGGGTATCTCCCTGACCATCATGCCACTTAGGGCATCCTCCTACAATTATTATTTGTCTTATTCTATATTTTTTGAAAAGTCACTGATTATTTTCGTCAGATTAGCCTTTCAAATAGGGGTAAATGGAGACACCTATATTTCACCACCCTAATGTCACAATCCTATTATCATCCCATTGACTAATCATCTTGTTGAGATATCAATTTCATCATGTTAATGCTTAATTCATCATGTCAATTAATTATGTTAGATCAATTAATTAATCCCATTGAAGTTCCCCTAATATCACACCATATTTAATTAATTGATTAATCATTATTAGTTTATGAGATTTATAATTAATCTATTGATACATTATTATTTAAAATAAATAAATAATTCTAATAATCCTCACTCATTTCTCTCATCAATCAAATTAGCTAACTAATCAATGAATCCCATATTCCACTCCATGCTAATTTAGTTAATTGTAAACTAAATTAGTTGACTAGAAAATAAAGCTACTTAATTAGTCAATAAAATGATTTAACTGGTATTAGGAAAAGGATGTTATACATCTTATAAAATAAATAATGATTTAATTATGTAAATAAATATTTATTTGTGGTGTATATTAAGTGATGCATTTAGTGACATTAAATATTTATTTGGGCTCACTTATAAATTTGTATGTAACATTAGTTAGATATTTTATGTGTGGGTTGTAGGTCGAAAAATATTTAGTATTTGTGAAACTTAGTATCAAAAAGTAAATTTTGGGGCCAATGGATTTTTTACTCATGGTTTTGAGGCACATGGTTTTACCTTACCACTTGGTTGTTTTGTGTGAGCTTGATTCTATGAAAGAAAGCACATGTTTAATGGTTGAGGTTGGCTAGTTGCTGGCTATTTGGATGGCTTGAGTGAGTTGCCACTATATTGAGCTCTATTTTGAAGAGTAAATATGTGAATCATGACATAGGATGTGTGGATACATTCTTGGACAAATGAAGGATGTATTAGAGGAGCTTGATGTTTCAAACATATTCAAGGAGGCTCTATAAGTGTATTGTAATGTTTTCATTACTCAATAATACATTGAGTGTGGATGCTTTTGGAGGATGGTTTATGTGTAAGGGGGAAATCGATGGTAATTGAAATGAATTGAAACTAATCTAACTCAAAACAAAAATCAAGATTCATGCCCATTACTCATGAAGTAAAGGATATTGAAATTATTGAATTCAATGAACTAAAAAGCAAAGCAATCAAAGAACATATAAAGAATTCAATACAAAAAAATCATTACCCATCGTGTCAGAGTGTGTTCACAAAGATGTTGGATTGTTCGTATCAATGCAAAGCCTCCATTATGCATAGTAAAAGCTTCAAGAATGTGCGTGTGTTGATCAAATATATGTGTAAAGCTTTGTCAAAATGTCGATTAGGATTCTTGCATTACTTCGTTGTGAAAATGATATTGATTCTCCCATCGTTTTTGAGAAGAAAGATGGTTGTTATATAGAATTTGTGTTTTGAAATGAATGCTCAAGATCACGTAGTAGAATATCCTAATAAATGGTTTAAGATCATTGAGAGGATTTAGATAGGCATAATATGTGCATTTTGATTATGTAATTGGTGTGATTGAAGAAATAGATCAAATAATTTGTGGAATTGAAGAATAGATTGATCAGTTAGGAAATAGATTGATCTGTCAGGAAATAGATGGATCGGTAAGCCAATCATAGTGAGCAATTGAGGGATCATAATTTCCTCAATCATGAAAGTGGGTGAGGATAATTAATTATTTGATTTAATTAATTAATATTTCTAGAGTTGAACGTGCAAATCAAGTTTGACTTTTGCAAACAAAGTTGTATTTGTTTTATTTGATTTTTGATGTTGTTTTGAATAATTTATTCAATTATTCATGTTTAGGGAAAGTGATTAATTAAATTATTATGTTTTAATAATTTAATTGACTTAGGGGAATAAAGTGAATTAGTGAGCGTGATAGGTCGAATATATGCGTTAGAAAATGAGCAGCAAACTAAGGAGTGCAAATAAACACCAAAACAACCTACACCTCAAGATTAGCCTAAGTTGGAATCAACACAAGATAAAAGCAACAAATGGAACTTTATACCTTGTCTCGAATCGATCCTTTGGTTGGCCCTTTGATCTTTGATGTGTATGCTCCTTGGATGGCACAAGATGCAAGATAAATGATGATGTGAGGATGAGTGCAAATGGATGAAAACGTGAAAATGGCTAAGTGTAGGTTGAGAAATAAAATTGCAAGAGTTTGGCTAGCAAAATGATCTCTCCCATAAAATGAGAGAAAAGAGGTGTTATAGAATTTTGAGAATTCCTAGAAGAAATAGATGGCCAAGATTGAGCCACCAATGATCAAGATGTAGGGCCAAGGTGAGTTGAGAATTCACAAGCCCTCACATCTTGACATGTGGCATGTGATATAGCCCTAAAGGTGAAGTGGACATGAGGTGCAAGAGAAGTACATGACATGGATGTACTTCAAAGGATCATAGGGATTTGGTCAAGATATCCTCATAAAGGATGTCCTTGTCCCATGTGGGTGAGAGGACATGTGGGAAGGAGTGAAGGAATTAAAAATTCTTTGGAAAGTGCAGATTAAAAGTGAATTAAAATTCACACTGTGGGAAGGGAGATGCCTCATTAAAAAAAAAAAAAAAAAAAAACATTTAATAGGGTTGACTCCACCAAGGATTAGGATCAGGCAAGTAATTTGATTAGACTCAATTAATGATTGTGGAGAGAGTTAGATTTCACATGTGACTTGATGTGACAAGTCAAAGATCACATGGGAAAGAGTAATGAAGGATTAGAGGAGGGTTAGTGGCTAAGAGAGATTAGAGGCCAACTTGCAAAAGTTGGAGGATGTGACACATCCTAATCAAGGATTAGGAATGTGCACACCTTAATGATGGGATTAAAAGAAGGATTAAGATTAGATAAAAATGATGGAGGATGTGACATGAGGAGGAATTAAATAAATGGAATATTTATTTAATTCAATTGATGGAAGGAGGATTAAAGATAAGGCATTATTGATTAAATACCTTAGGCAGACTAAAGATATTAATTAAATAATAGCAGTATTAATTAATTAATGCGGATAAAGGGATGTTTAGATGAAAAGGGATAAATTTGGATAAATTAAGTGTCCAAATTTAGGTGCCTACATTTTGCCCCTCTTTGAGATGGTGTTACGAAGTAGCATCATTTCAAAGAATATTAAAACATAGAACCTAGAAGAAGATGGTTAGATTGGAAAAGATGCCCCAGTCATTCAAAGAAGTGACTAGGAAGGAAGATGATGGGGGGAAAGATGAAAGTTAGGGATGAAGGATGCCCCCTTGAGAGGACATGCAGGTTCAAGAGAACACGGGTGGGCTCTTGAAATGGATGAGATGGTGTAAGGGGAGTTGAAGAAGATTATGCAATGTGATGGAAGATTGGGAGGGGAGCGTGATGAAGGATGAATGGATGGGGGGGATTTTGATAGACGAGAGGATGAAGAGGAAATGAAATCCAAATGCAATTTTCCATCGTCGGAGCACTGATTTTTGCTATAGCATAAGACACAAGGCGCCAAGGTATGAAGAACCAAGGCAGATTAGTGTCTAATGCATAAAACAAACATAACAAACAAGAAGGCTATCCCAACACCCCAAAGTCATGGTGACCTTGGTCGAGCCAGGTATTGGGATAACCAAAAGCACACAAGGATGCCCCAACGTAACACAAGACCTTAGGATCTTGGTGGGTACTAATGGGACAACCGAGAAGACAAACAAAGATCAAGATACACCCTATGTTGACTAGCTGTCAAAGCATCAATTCATGATATGATGGATCAAGGCTTACCATGAAAAGTGATGAGATAGGGAGCTCAAATGATAAACAAAAGCCAAAAGCATCAAAAGATCACAATTAATTTCAAACTTCCTTTGCCATAGGATCAATCAAGGGGATGGATGGGATTGATGAGGTCCGTTAGGAAGGATGCATCCTGTTGAGACCAATGATGGATACTAAATTAAAATATTGATATGACGCAGGATATTCAGAACTGATTGGATTTGATGATACAAGTGAATCTCATTTGTTAAGATCCAGCTAGATAAGGGCATAGCTTGATGACGTGACATGAGAGACATGACACAAGATAGGAGACCTCGATGGATGACAAAGACGGGACAGACAAATAGGAACAAGATAAGAAGATTGATGAGGATGATAAAGGATTAGATGGATAAAGAAGATTAATGATGGAACCCTGGTGGATCAAATGATCGACCTTGCCTACGTGAAAGTGTAGGGGCAACGTAGTTTGATAGAAGGCCAAAGACAAGTGATGGATGAAAGATGATGAGATAACCCTAGATAAGGGGATAAAATGATTAGAATGACATGATGGGACAAGATAGACCCGTTGGATTGGGATCAGAGGATGATGACTACACAAAGCTCAGGGATGGGATAGTTATCCAAATCATCAAAAGATGAATTGGGAGAATGATATGATGGAGAGATACCAATGACAAGGGATTATAAGATGGGATGAGGAGAAAGAGATGAGGATCAGGAGATGAAAAGGATGGGGGAGATAGGTAGAGATGGAATAGTGAGACAGGGATGTGATGGTGGATGGGTATGAAGATAGGGATTGGGGGGGGTAGAAGAGATTGGATGAATAGAGGGGACTGGCTAGGTAGATGGATAGATGCTAGGATGGATGGAGAATGATAAGGAGGTTAAAAGGAAGGTTTGGATGTATAAGAAGACGAGGACGGGAAGACACAAGGGATTAGTAGGAAGACAAAGATGGGGATATGAAAGGGAGTGTTTTGATGGATGGATAGGAGGATGAGGATGGGGATGGGGATATAATGATAAGGAAATGAGGATAGGGGAATGGAAAGGAGTGATTTGACAGGATGAATGATGTCTCCAAGGACTATAGCACAAAGGAAGATAGATTCCCCCACGCTAGATAGGTCATGTGCGAGGAGGCATGAAGGATGCAAAACAAAAGGATAGGAAAATAAAGAGTGAGATAGATGAAGATAGGATGCATGGATACGAAGGGATATGGAAGCGAAGGACGTGGATAAGGAAGATAGACGAGTGTGAATGAGGATTAGGATAGTGTGCGGATAAGGGGAATGTATGCTAAGAGGTGTCCAAAGCATGTTTATATGTTTGCCCCATTGTTATCAAGATCACAAGGAGGATGGAAGGATTAGGATAAATGAGATATGCCAAGAAGGACGTGTAAGCTCGATAGGGTGGAGGGGATGGACGAAAATGATGTATAGTAA
>VDFB02196169.1:0-15741 GCA_007258455.2 Sequoia sempervirens | reverse complement strand
TAACCATTCCATAGAGTTAACTCCAAGGCTCCGAGGGAATAATCGCAATAAATAAGTATCCTCGTGGGAAAATTCTAATGTCATGTTTCGAAAGTCTCTAACGTGGTCAATTGGATCCGATTTCCCATTATAACGATCAAATTTGGGAATTTCACAATGTTTAGGAAATGGAATCATGTTGAGACTTCTATCAAAAGGATAAGGACATATGTCATCAAGAGTGTATTTCTTTGTTGTGGTCCCTCCTTGTAACTCTTTGACCTGCCCTTGGAGTGCCTTAAACTGTTGTGTAAGAGTAGTAAAATCAGATGGGGATGTTTCTTCTTCTTTGCTCTTTAACTTCTCAGTATCAAAATCCTTAGGCAGTTTAGCTCCTTGATCAGCTAAGAAGAGAAAATACTTTTCTTTGTCACGTTGTAGAATCTTTTCAAGGGCTTTAAGAAACTTGGGGTCTTGTTCAGCCTCTCTAATATGAAGTTCTTGATCATCATCACTATCTATGGGAGTTTTGTTCATGTCTTTGTTCTTATGAAATGAATTTTCCTCTCTATCAGCCATATTGTCGTCACTGAAAAGAGGATTGCGACTCACACTAAAAAGAGGGCTATCACGTTCACCTTCTTCTTGAATGTTGTGGGTGGGAGTTTCTTGTTGAGATGTTTCTCCTAGTTTGTTGTGTTGAGATCTTGTAAAAATAGGCATATGTAAGAAATCCTAGGATATGATCGAAGGTTACTGAAGGATTTGACTAAGGTGCGTTGAGTATTCAATTGAAGGTTGTGGTATATTCTCAAACTCAAGAGGTTGATCAAGATTGTGATGTTGAGATAATGCTAATCTTTGATAATAAGCTTGAGTAGCCAAAGGTTCCACAGCATAATCATCAGTAAATCCTCTAATGTAGTCTTGGTATCTATGGAGAAATGTGCGATAATGGAGTAAGACGTGTTGACTCTTATACAAAAATCCTCTGCGGTCTAAGGTTTCTTTGTAACTTAAGTTCGTTTTGGGCTTCTTGATCCTATTGAAGATTGATTTTTTGGTGAACTTGGTTGATTTCCACTTTCTCAACATGGGAGAGAAATCTCAGAGATTCGGGTCTGTGTAAAAATTTTGACAGAAACCTAAAAGCGCTATTCTGTTTCCTAAATGCCCTGCAGAAATAGGTATATGCACTGGAGAAAGAATCAAATGCGCTGCAGAATACCTTGAATGCGCAGAAACAGAGCACAGATGCGCTAAAACAGTTTCCCTAAATGTGCTAAAAGATGACTCAAATGCGCTGAAACAGCCAGTGGATGCGCCAGAACAGAGTTTATATGCGCTGTAGTTTTTCCTAGATGCACTAAAATAGTTTTCCAAGGCAGTTTTTGACCAGTTTTGAAAATTTTCAGCTGAAGTTTTTCATGTTCTTTTTGGATGATCCTTTATCCGAATTAAATTTTTTTGAAAGCACAGCAAACAGTCTGATTTAAGTTGATCGTAACCAAGCACAGAATAAGACAAGCACAACCTAGGTTAGGCTAGGACAATATCCGCTCGATTCCATGTAACCGCATATCTGTAGCGTGTGAATTCAGAAGCTTGGCTGCACAGGCTCCCCCTTACAGTGCACTCTCTTCTCAGGCCAACCAAGCTTCCAACCCCCATGAAACTCCCATGGTGGGTCGGGACACTTACTACAAACCGGCGAAAGTGGATGCTCTTCATCTCACCGGTACAGCTTAGCAACAGAAGGATTTCGCTTACCAATGTGAGTTTTAGTCTTCAGACTTCGCTTGAGTGGCTGCATACATGGGGGCAAGAGATTAATCACCTATTAAGGTGGCACTCCACCAAGAGGTTAAGCCTACCGTGGTTTTATGGGAGTACTACTCCGTCAGATGGTGACACATCCGCATGCCAACCTTAGGGTTTTCCCTTAAGATTTTACATTTATATACCCGCTGGAGGTATTTCATTCAGTCTGCTAATGGGTTTGAGTCGTGTTGGGGTGATGAAATCCCCAGGCAGGCCCAATTTCTAGAGTCAATAATCATTTCTCTTGCACCCAAGATCGCACAAGTGCGCAAGGGGAGAGGATACTTCGATTATCAAGTCAAGGTTACACAGGGAAAAGTGGGTCTGGTTTTCTGATCACCTAGTTTGCACAGGGTGAGAGCATAATCACCTACCACTTTCAAACACAGTCAATAAGAGTAGACAGATTCATTTTAGGAGCACCAAAATCAAAATGATTTAATCTAAGTGAAGATTTTGCTTCACAACAGACATGGGGTTCATTTTAACTGCATGATAAAGGTGTGGTGGCTACCCTAGATTGATTCATTTTAAATCCAGCAAGAAAGAAAGAAAGAAATTTTGTCTGTGGAAGGCGTCAGACTCAGAATCTGTGTTACAATCCAGATGCACAACTCTGTCACTTAAATGCGCTAAAACAGAACCCAGATGCGCCACTCTGTTACTCAGATGCGCGAAAATAGAACCTATATGCGCTATAACAGAACCTAAATGCGCAATAATAGAAATCAATAACAAAATCTAGGAGCGCAACTCTGTTACCCAGATGCGCTAAAACATAACCTATATTCGCTAATCTAAATGCAAATTTTTATTTTTTTTTAATTTTTCTGAAACATATTTGAATGCGTTAAAGAAAGTCCTATATGCAGTAACTAAACCCCGATATGCTCTGTAGAAATGCCCATATGCGCCGCTCTGTTTCCCTGATGCGCCGCAGAAATTCCCACATGCATCGAAACAGTCTTCAGATGCGCTGAAGTACCTGCAAAATAAAAAAAATTGGATCTCCCAGATGCACTGTCGGACGTCAGAAAATCTGCAAGGAAAACCTGCAAGAAAACCTGCAAGAAAGAAGTCTAAAATAGGGGCATGTGCCCCACGGTGGGCGCCATTTAATGTGTGGTCAAAAATAATATGCGTAAATGAATTGAAATAAAATACTATTTAAGCACACCGATAAGACATTGTATCAAAACAGAACGAAAGAAGTAAGTAAATGCAAACTTAGTATTCTGCTTCGATTGTCGTCCTATCGTCCTCTATCTTTAGTGTTTTTGTCGATTCCAGCTTTTGTTCTCAGATTGTAGGCTAGGCTCAACAAACTGTCTTTCTAAAGAACGAGATTCAAAGATGATGCATGATGCAAGGTTAAGCTACGATATGAAATAAGACTAATATGCTTGAAATAACCATGATGCTATGATAAATGAATACTAAATGAATTAAATGCATGTACTCTAATTAATTTCCTCTTATCAATGCTTGGATTCACATAGGTATTTATAGAGTTTTTCGAATGATTTTGATTGGCTGTCTTGATTAACGGTTGTGATAATTCCTGCAGATCGAATGGCTGAAGAAGGATGAAATTGAAGAGAAAATAAAAGAAATCTAAAAACAAGATTTTTCAATTTTTATGAAAGAGGAAAAGATAAGAAGATAAGAAATCATCTTTCTTTAAAATAATAAAAGAAAGATTTAAAAGCTGATAAATAATGAATTAAAAATTCAATTATTTATTTGTGGACGAAATTCAACTTTTTTCTTAATTAAATGAAATATTTAATTAAGCTTTTAAAGCAGAAGAAAGTTTGTGATAAGAATAAAGCTTTAATTAAGGTTTTCGAAGAAAGCAAAAGATCTCATATTTAAATAAAATATTTAATTATGATATGAGAAGAAAACAGAAGATAATAAAATATCTAGTTGTGCTTTTAGAAAGAAAGTATAAGATATTTAATTAAATAAGATTTATTTAATTAAATCACATTTATGAAATTAATTAGATGAAACATTTAATTAATTAGAAGAAATTAAAATAGAAGAAAGAGAAATATTTAAACTTAATTAAATCAAAAGATTTAATTTAAATTCAAACAATGATAATTAATTTAAATAAATAATGTATTTATTTAATTAATTAAGTGGACATATGAAAAATAATTAAATAAAATAAATTTATTTAATTACGAAAGAAGAATAAGATGAATGAACAATATAATTAAATTAATTAAATTTAATCATATGTAGAGGACTTTAGAAAACTAATTAAATAATAAATATTTAATTAATTGCCAGGATTATAGACATGACCATTTTTATGCATATACATTTTTCCCCTCTTTGAAGTGATGTGTGAAACGCATTGCTTCAAAGAAAATAAAATTTTTTGCCCCTGATATGTTTCTGATTTTTGATGTCAATGATGCCCCCTCGGGAGGTAAATCACGGAAGATGAGGTTGATAGTGATAGGGGAACAGTGATGTAGCTCCCGATAGATGCTGATTATGAAGGCCCAATGAAAAATAATATGCCATTAATTCCCACCCGAAAAGACCCTTATAAGGTAAAAGGGGTAAAATGAAGTGTCATTTTCACCCTGCTGCTACAGTAAAAAGTGAGCTCCGATAGTGACTTGGCGAGATGGAGATCCCAGTGCATAGGCATAGATTCGAGCGAGCGTGCCGATACTAGAGACCAGCTGCGTATGGACCACCGGTGAGTGATTCCAACCGTTTATGTTGTCAAATTTTGCATTTTAGATCGCTTTTTTGCATTTTTTTAGATCAGACTGCATTTTTTTCGCACGTTTTAGCACATATAGGAAAAGTTTTAGCTCATTCGACAAATCCTTTAGCGCATATAGGAAATTCCGTAGTGCATATAGGAATAGGGTAAAAACTGATCCTTTAGCGCATCCGATAGATAGAGTTGCGCATCTAGGGAAAGATCGGCTAGATTGATTCTGTAGCACATCTAGGGCACAAAATTGCGCATTTAGGACTAGGGTTTCAAAATTGCTAGAGTTGCGCATATGGGAGTTAGAGTGGCCCATCCACGGGATAGAATAGCGCATTTGAAGTTTTAGCGCATCGAGGAAACAGTTTAGCGCATATGAGAAAAATTTTAGCACATCTGGGTTTTAGCGCATATGGGCAACAGAATTGCGCATTTAGGAAATTTTGCACAGAACGCTTGTTTGATGAAAAATGATGATTTAAATTGCTTCCTTAGTCAATAGATAGATGAATTGTAATACCATCATGTAGATATGATAGAAAATCTGATAGAGAACTGATAACTTTGCTTCCACAATAGAAAACAAAGAGTAGATAGCTGATAACTTTGTGACGAACAACAAAGAGTAAAATGATTGACTGATTGATTTGTGTTTGATAACTTTGCTTCTCGCGATGGAAAAACAAAGAGTAAATGTGTGATAAATTTGCATTCTGTGATAGAAAAAAAATAGTAAAATGAAGATAAAAATTCGCATTCATGATTGAAATACAAATAGAAAATGATATGTTGTGTTGATAAATTTGCATTCCTGAAAAGAAAACAAATAGTATATGATGATAGAGTAACTTGCTTTGATATGCAGATAGATTGATGTTGCACATGATATGGGTCATTGATTGAATTTGCTTGATTGTGTTGATATGGGTCATAGATATGTTTTGTTGGCTAGATAGATCACGTGATATGGGTCTGATTGATGTGTCCTTGTGATGATCAAACAAAATAGGAGGCTTTCAAAAGCCTCCAGATCAGAGAGTGGTTCCCACTATGTTGGGAGTGGATAGGAGAGCTTACGCCTGCAGAGTTACAGTTGATATCAGATTGTGGGTTGGGACCTTTTTTGGCCATGCCGCGAGGTATTCGGGCCAACAGGGGGTTATTGACCGCTTTGGCAGAGAGATGGCATTCAGAGCATAACACCTTTCACTTGCCGACGGGTGAGATGAGTGTGACACCCAAGGATGTATACAGGATTCTTGGGATCCCAGTTGTTGGTGCCCTTGTGGTTTATGACCACAAGGAGATTGGTGGTACCGCGGCGCTACAGCGGATTTGTGGCGATCCGAGCATATATGGTTATTGGATAGACTGGGAGGATTTTAGCAGGTATCTCGCTCTAGTTGCTATGTTGGCTGCATTTGTCGGAGGCTTCCTTGGACCGGACCATCGGTCGAAGGGATTCATAGTTGGTTGGGGGAGGATGCTAGAGTGGATGATTACATAGCCACGGAGGTTTGCTTGGGGGAGTTGTGTATTGGATGACCTATACCACGATCTCCATCAGATTGTATATAGAGGATCCACAAGTTTGGCGAGTGGAGTGACGTTGCTACAGATCTGGGCATGGGAGCACATTGCAGTCACGAGACCACTTTGCACGAGAGATAGACCAGCGGGGAGGCCCTATGTATATGCATATTCTGGTGCAGTTGTCCAGCAGAAGCTGGGCAAGGTAGAGTATTGGCGGTGGGTTTTGGATGATATTGATGCAGTGGTATGGAGACCGTACACAGATTGTGAGGCATGGGCGATAGATCATTTAGAGATTCCTTTTGTCTGCAGACCACGATATCTGATAGGGCGGATGCCCTTTATTATTGAGAGATTTTTAGCATTACGAGTGCTCAGACAGTTTAGATTCACACAGGGGATGCCCCAGGGTGTTGCTCATTATGGGCGGCGCAAGGGGGATCCTGGATGGGGACCATGCATTGGATACCAGGCAACTTATATAGAGTATTCCACCTTATAGCCCGAGGTATGGACCGACAGGCTAGAGGTACAAGATGCAGGGATGATGGATGATTACACACAGTATTTTCATATGCATCCATTTCCACGGTTTACAGTGCCAGATGAGCCTCGAGTGATCGGGGTAGCACCACAGCCATGAGCAGGGATACAGGGGGATGTGGCTAGTGGGGAGCAGGCTATGGGCGGAGGAGAGGAGGAGGAGGGAGAGGAGAGTGAGGAGAGCGGAGATGGGGAGGAGGAGGACAGCTCGGATGATGGGGATGATGGGGGGGATGATGGAGATGAGGAGAGATAGCAGAAGTTGGACAACCTAGGCAGAGCACAGATTCTTCGATGAGCTAGATCCGGTGGCAGACCTCAGATCGTGATTAGGGTGTCATCCTGTTCTCAGGAGGCACAGATAGATGCCTTGCAGGGTCAGTTGCAGACCTTTCAGGGGCAGCAGGCACAACTACAGAGTCAGTTAGCTCAGGCCCAGAGTGTTATAGTGCAGTTACAGCAATGCCTTTGGTACTGCCACGCATTACTGCAGTACGTGAACGTGCACAGTACTGCATAGGTACGGTGATGCCCTCACCGACCTCCCGCAGTGACAGCTTGGTAGCGGCAGAGAGGACGCCCCAGGACCCATCAGCACTAGAGGCCGAGGGTGTGGCTCAAAGGCTTATGGGTACCGTAGAGAGTACTTCATCATAGGAGTCCATTGCAGAGGGATTTGAGGCAGCCAGAGAGGTTGAGTATTACAGAGTTCGATATGAGGAGCTATGCCTCCTCGAAATGAGCCTTATCCCCGTCATATAGTAGACCAAGACCAGGGATCACTTTTACACGGCTAATACGGCGTAGGGAGTAGGTTGTGGCCCCAACTGATCCCCGGATGCACCTACAAGGCGTGTCACCTTCCTCTTCAGGGCATCCACCAGTTAGCCGTTTGGGACCGATTTATTATGTACATTGAGTTTTGATCATGTCTCATGTATTAAGTTTTGAACTTTTTAGTTTCATTGGACATTGGACACTTGTATTATTTTGATGAGCGATGATATGTTTGTGCATTTGTGATGTGATATGGATGTTACTTTTATGCATGTATGATATGAGATGGATTTTGATATGTGTTTATTATTTTTGCGGACTAATCTTATGATGCAGGATGATTTAATGATATGATGTAAATGGATGATCTATGATGTAGGTGCAATGATTTGTAATGATGTATATATGAACTTGTTGATTTTTGAATCTGTGTAGCAAATGCATAGGTGAATAATATGAAATGGAAATGATAGATAGTGAATGTGATACTAATGATGATAATGATATATGTGGTAATGGTAATGTGATGATAATGAGATGATGATGACAAATAACAAATGATAATTGATAATGATAAAATGATAAAATGATAAAATGAAAATGGTAATAATAATGATAATGAAAAATGATAGTGGATAGATAATGAAATGGAATGATATGGAATGGATGATGATAAAAAAAAAAATGAAAATGAATGGGATAAAATAAATGAATGAAATGATAATGGGAGGAATGGAATGGATGGAATGATAAATGATAATGATAAAATAAGGAAGGAATGGAATGGAATGGAATGGAATGGAATGGAGTGGAATGGAATGGAATGGATGAATGGATAATGAATGGAATGGATGGAATGGATAAATGGAATGGAATGGAATGGATAAATGGATAATGAAATGGATAAAGATAGGTGGATAAAATGAATGGAATGGAATGGATAACGGAATGGATGGAAGATGGAATGAATGGAATGAAATGATGAATGATAAATGAGAATGAAATGATAAACGATAGTGATAAAATGAATGAACGGATGAATGATAAATGGTAATGAAATGATGAATGATAGTGATAAAATGAATGAACGGATAAATGATAAACGATAATGAAATGATGAATGATAAATGAGAATGAAATGATGAACGATAGTGATAAAATGAATGAACGGATGAATGATAAATGGTAATGAAATGATGAATGATAGTGATAAAATGAATGAACGGATAAATGATAAATGATAATGAAATGATGAATGATAAATGAGAATGAAATGATGAACGATAGTGATAAAATGAATTAACAGATGAATGATAAATGGTAATGAAATGATGAATGATAGTGGTAAAATGAATGAACGGATAAATGATAAATGATAATGAAATGATGAATTGCTGTGAAAATGAATCAACTGTCCAAATGTTCTCCACAAAAAAGCTCAAAACTACATGACAACCGTTAATGCCTTCATTCAGCCTTTCAAGACACTGATGTGAATCCAATATGCAGATATATACAATGATCTAATAAATATGCAACTAAATGATACTAACCAGTTTGTTGAGCCTGTTATAAGCCTTCTTGAATCATCATAGAACGTTTTAAAATGTTGGAAGTATGTACAAGCATCAGAGGGGAAATTAGCGCCAATGATGACCAGAGTACAACTTTCATGATTTTTGATATAGCAAGCGAACACAAGCATCGAGGTATAATTGAACCGAGATGACCTGAGCATTTCTTGCATAAACAGACAAAGATTAACCACCCTTCTGATGCAAATGTGGAACTGTCATCGATGATATTGCTTTAGTCATCACGTCCTGTGACATATTTGCATCAAATTGACCGTTAATCTCAAGACAGCAGACATAAAAATCATTCTCGTTCCTTGCCACTCTAGTTCAATACATCATTGAGTGTGCTCCAGAGTAATGATATCGAAAATCAAACAACTTTTGGGCAAACATGTAATACTGTTATTTCATACATTATTTAGATTTTTGGATCATCCAATTAGACAATGATATGGTATCTGCCGAAAAGTGTTTCATGAGAAGGCTTGATGATCGAATAATGTTTCGCATGAGTTGATTGTTGGCATGATCGGATCCTATGTCATAGTCTAGCTATTTTAGTATGCTCTGAAAGTTAAGTGCCCCCAGTTGAGTTTTTGCTCTGTTTATTGACACAACTTGCGGAAAGGAATATGTACAATGATCAAGCCATGGTAAGACGTGTTATCACTCTAGGCAAAATGACGGCAGGATGATGCGATTATAACCCTAAGATGCGGAAAAGGATGCGGAAAGAGCTTTGTGCCAGTAAAATCACCGAACTATTAGATAGCCCTCGCTTTGCCGGGATTTTCACTCTTTCGATGACAGACGCTCGATGAGCGATTCATTAATATTCACTCGCTTTGCTGTTTCACCCCGGCGGATATTTATTTTTTTATTTTTGATTTATTTTCGCGATTCGCCGTTGTTTTTATTTTCTTTACGACTTTCGCTTTTTATTTCAAGACTTTCTCACAGCGGATTTTTCAGACGCCATTATTTTTAGAGATTTCTTCAGGACTTTTTCTGACTTAAACATAATATTTCTTAAGATGCATACTGTTAATGGGTTCATCAAACAGGTCTCCTTCTGGCGTTGATAACTTGTATGCTCCCGAATCGTAGACTGCAATAACAACGTAAGGGCCTAGCCAATTTGGTTCAAACTTTCCTTTCTTTTCTATGTCTTGTTGATTGCATGGGTTCTCTTTCAGAACTAGATCACCCACCTGAAAGGTACGTGGCTTTACTTTGTGATTATAGCTGCGAGACATCATCTGTTGGTATGCTTTCAAATGGTCAGCTGCTCTCTGTCGCTTTTCATCTAGAAGTTCCAACTCTTGTAGTTGGGAAACTCTATATTCATCATCTGTTATGAGACCTTTTAGTGATACCCTTAGTGAAGGGATTTCAACTTCTAAAGGCAATATGGCTTCTGCTCCATAGACGAGGGCAAAAGGTGTTGCTCCTATCGGCGTTTGGACACTAGTTCTGTAAGCCCACAAGGTGGGATTGAGTTGAACATGCCAATCCTTCCCTGAGTCATTGACAGTCTTCTTCAAAATCTTTAGTATAGTCTTGTTTGAGGCTTCTGCTTGGCCATTCCCTTGTGGATAGTAAGGCGTTGAATAGCTATGCTGAATATGGAATCTTTCACAAAGCTCATCAATATCCTGATTCTTAAAAGGTCAACCATTATCTGTAATAATAGCATTAGGAATACCATATCGACAAATAATGTAGTTGAGTATAAAGGATGAAATTTGTTTTCCGGTGACTTTAGAGAGAGGTATTGCCTCAATCCACTTAGTGAAATATTCTGTTGCTGTGATGATGAACTTATGCCCATTTGAGGATGAAGGATGAATTTTCCCTACTAGATCTAACCCCCATTGAGAAAATGGCCAAGTTGGTGTGAATGAGTGAAGTTCTTGTGCAGAAGCATGAATAAGATTCCCATGAATCTGACATTTTGAGCAGGTTTTAACAAAAGTGAATGATTCCCTCTCCATTGTAGGCCAGTAGTAACCCATTCTAATCAATTTCTTGGATAAGGTTAGTCCACTCGAATGAGTACCA
Organism: Sequoia sempervirens; assembly: GCA_007258455.2. NCBI lineage: Eukaryota > Viridiplantae > Streptophyta > Pinopsida > Cupressales > Cupressaceae > Sequoia > Sequoia sempervirens. The sequence goes on along the minus strand of VDFB02196169.1, from coordinate 4,707 downwards.
CAAATTCCCCCATGAACTTCTTGTAAAGCTTTGTCGGATTTGTCACGTTCAAGACATCGAAGTAAAGTACCATCAAGACCACAATGATAAAGGGTATCAGCGATAAGGGTATATCGAGAAGATTGTCGGATAAAGTTACGTTTTTGGTTGCGGGATAAGTCAGGCGGTAAAGTGTCGTCTTTTAGGTAGGAATAAATCTTACCATACCAGGGTGAATCGGATCCTACCAGGTGGCAGATAATTTGGCTTTCAGGTGTGTCATAGGCAGGTGTAAATAATTGTTCCACTAGAAATTCATAGCGAGTCTATTTTTTTGGGAGTTGTACCAATGAGGCGATCGTAGCCATAGCGTCAGCCGCTTTGTTATCAATCCTTGGAATTTGTGTGAACCGAATGTCCACAAAGTACTTTTTGAAGTCATCAATCATCTTTTTGTATGGCAACAACTTGTCATCTTTAGTCTGATAATCATCATTGATTTGATTAATAACTAGTTGTGAGTCACCATAAACTTGTAGCTCGATAATCCTCCATTCCAATGCTGTCTTTAGTCCAGTGATGAGTGCTTAATATTCGGCTATGTTATTGGTGCATGAAAACATTAGCCTATATGACCGGTGGTAATATGTCCTGAGGGGTGACAAAGAGAATGCCCCGCCTGATCCATGCGTTGAGTAAAAGAACCACGTGGGCGATAAGGACCATAGTCGCTAGAGTCTCACGCGGAAAACATCGATCTAGGAAATTCAATGTAAGGGGTGCTCGCTTGTAGACAGCTCACAGTTGATCAGCAATAACTTGTCCCTTGATTGCTTTGCGATCAACGTATTGGATGTCAAACTCACTCAAAATCATGACCCATTTTGCTAACCTTCCTGTTAGTGATGCTTTACTTAGTAGATACTTGAGTGGATCAATTTTTGAAATAAGATTGATTGTATGAGTTAGCATGTAATGTCTGAATTTCTGTGAGGAAAAAACTACTGCTAAACAAGCCTTCTCAATGAAAGTGTAGTTAAGTTCATGACTTGTCAGTGTTCTGCTAATGTAATAGATTGCACGTTCCTTCCCTTCATGGTCTTCTTGTGCTAATAATGCCCCCAAGGATGTTTCGGTTGCGGCAATATAGAGGATCAATGGTTTGTCCGGATTTGGTGATACGAGCACTGGTGGATTCATTAGGTACTGCTTGATTTTTTGAAATGCCATTTCACATTTGTCATCCCATCTGAAAGGAACATTCTTATGCAGGAGATGTGTGAACGGTAGACTTTTGTCAGCCAATTGCGTAATGAATCTTCTGATGGATTGAAGTCACCCTTGTAATGATCTTAATTGAATGATGTTCTTTGGGGGAGGCATATCCATGATTGCCTGAACTTTAGCAGGATCTACTTCAATTCCCTTTTCTGAAACAATATATCCTAAAAGTTTTCCAGATGTGACCCCAAAAACACATTTCTTAGGATTTAGGCGAACTTTGAATTTTTCCAATCTGGTAAATATTTTTGACAGTATTTCCAGGTGTCCTTCTCTGGTGTATGATTTTGCCAATATGTCATCTACATAATCTTCCATGAATGTGTGCATCATGTCATGGAAGATCGTAGTCATAGCTCTTTGATAAGTAGCCCCAACATTCTTCAAGCCGAAAGGCATGACATTCCAACAGTATGTTCCCCACGGACAAGTGAAAGTTGTTTTCTCTTGGTCTTCTGGTGCAATCTTTATTTGGTTATAACCAGAGAAACCATCCATTAATGAATACATGGCATGGCCAGCTGTTAAATCAACTATAGTGTCAATATTTGGAAGCGGAAAGTCATCCTTAGGGAAAGCTTTGTTAAGATCTCTGAAATCGGTGCATACTCTAATGCGTTTATCTGGCTTTGCTACTGGTACAATATTGGAGATCCATTCTGCATAGGCAATTGATCTTATAAAGCCTGCATCGAGGAGCTTCTTAAGTTCTTCCTTAACTAGTAGTGCTACATGAGGATTCATTTTTTTGAGTTATTGTTTTACTGGTTTAGCTCCTAGTTTGATAGAAAAATGATGCATTATGAGATTAGGGTCAAGACCTGGCATGCCTGCATATGACCAAGCAAAATTAACTTGATTTTCTTTGAGAAAATTCATGAACTCTGGGATTTCTTTATCTGTCATTGATTCAGCTAGCTGTAGAATCCTTGGATTATCTGTAGTTGCAATATTGATTTCCTTTGTAGGCTCGATCAAGATGGGTGATCGCTCATGATAATGCTCCGGGAGAGTGTCAAGAGTCCCATCAGCTGGTGCCTTAAAAAGGTTTTCACCATCTAATACGCTCTTTATTTTATCTTTTGTTTGATCTAGTACTGCCAGATTCTGGTTTTCACCACTAGATCATTTTTCTTTATTTTCATTTTTGCAGCTAGGAGACTTGACACTCTCCTGATTAAAGACTTCATACCGAAAATTGCTAGTGGAACAATCATTTACATCATATGTGGAAAGGAAGTTTATGATAGCTTCGTCATTTGGAAAAATAGGTATATCAATAGATTCGGTTAGATTCCAGTCAATGAGATCAGGATGGATTAAAGGTAACAAGTCATTTGGTCGTGTGAAATCGATGATGGTTAGGGTCAAGACAGAGTTATCGGTAGGATCCGAGGTATGAGGTAGGTCAATGATGGTACTATTCTCCTGATAGTCTTTTTCGTTAAAATCCGACTCAGTATCACTAGACTCAGAGTTGCGGTGTGGTTCAGATTCTTGTGGTCGGGACCCTGAACCTTCTCCTTTGATTAAAGTGGGCGTATACTTGTGTATGACATCTACCTCTTTGTCTCTCCAAAATTCATCATCGTGGATGGTATCCCATTCATATTCAGCAGAATCTGTATCAGAGTTATTTTCTATGAAATTCAGGATTGATGCCAAACATGCCTCTTTTGTATCAGAACCTTCTTGCAGTGTAAAAACATTACCTTGTGATTGTTTGGGTGGGGTAGCCTCATAGCCTAGTCCAGTTTTATCATATGCAGCAAGCCCTGGAAGATGGATAGGCTCAACTATGCCTTCTTTTATTTTTCCAAGAGGACCATTGTCATATCCCATCTTTTGCATGATGGAATATCCTTTCCCATATCTGTCAGTTGGTAAGGTGACATGTAGAACTGTTTCATCTTCATCCTTATAAAGCCAATTCAGAATTGCTGTATCTTCAAGATCCCCCATAGGGAATTTCTCTTTGATAAATTGTCCATTGAACTTGGTAGTTGGTTCTGTTTGTAGTTGTACTGATGTTGATGCTACTGATATCTATTGTGTAATAGAAGGTTGTCCATGTGATCGAGGTGATGTAGGTAGATTAGCAAGACAAAGAGAATATTCCCCAACTCCACTTTCCTTAAACTGCAGTTTCTTGTCAAAGCTTCTGGCTAATTGACTGATGTGTGGATCATTCTTAGGAGAAGTATTAAGAGGTGCTTCTCGATTGTTTGGAACCAAAGTATCCTGACTAATTTTGACATTGGCACAAGTTTGGATGTTCGAATTATCTGCTGATATAGTGATTTCCTGTCCGTCATATGGAAACTTAAGACATTGATGGTAAGTGGACGGAACAGCTTGCATTTCATGAATCCATGGACGACCCAACAAGATGTTGTATGCAAGATCCCGGTCTAAAACTTGACAAAAGGTATTTTTGATAACAGGTCCCACTCTGATTGGTAGCATGATTAGACCTTTAGACGTTCTTTCCTCATCATCATAGGATTTTATAGTAATCTTCCTTCTAGGATCAATGTAGTCTTCTAAAAATCCTAAAGCTTGAACCACCTTCAAGGGACATATATTTAAACCAGCCCCTCCATCTATTAGGACACGTTTAACACGAAATTGATGGATCATGACCTCTAAGTATAATGATGAATTGTGGGGATGAGTCATGGAAACATCATCTTTGTCAGAGAATGAAAGACATGTGGGTGAGGACAAATGTCCTACCATGGCTTGAAATCGGTTCACATCCAAATCCGTGGATACAGTTGTCTCAAAAAGGGCTTTGTCTAAAATTTCCTTATGTGCAGGGGAAATCTTCAGAAGTTCTAAAATGGAGATTTGGGCTAGAGTTTTTCGAAGTTGGTTAACTAATTCATACTGATGTTGAGGGAAGGTCTCAGTGGATTTCGAAGAGGCACCTTTCAAGACAACTTTAGCCTGTGCTCTCGTTGTGACATTAACTTGTCCATTGTCTACTTTCTCCTTGATTTTTATAACATTGATTCGCTCATCGTCTGTATAGAGGTGACGGATTACATTGTTATCAAGTTGGTTCACATTTTTGTCTGAAGACTCTCCCTTTTGATAATTCGGTAAAGGGTTTCGAAATGCTTGGTGATCTTCATTGGATTTTTGTTGTCCTTCTACTGTGATAATGCCCTTGTCAATTAGGTCTTGAATAGCATGCTTCAAAGCTTGGCAGTTGTTTGTACGATGACCTCTGCACCTATGGTAGTCACCAAAATAAGCTTCATTCCATGATGGAGGTTTTACACTAGGTTCATAATTACGTTGCGGTGGTAACATAAGGACATTCTTTTCCATAACCTCTTTGAAAGCAGATTCCAAGGATTGTCCTAGTGGAGTGAAAGTTCTTCTATTAGGGAAAAATGAATAGCGTTGTGGGTTTGTGTTTGAGGTATTCCCTAAAGTGTT
>VDFB02196168.1:0-32750 GCA_007258455.2 Sequoia sempervirens | reverse complement strand
AAGTAATCACATGGGCTAACGGGTACTGGACATGTGTTACCTTTATTTGATGGGCCGATATCCTTTTATGATTTGCAAGCAGTATCAAAATGAAATCTATGGTGGTCATATGGTGACATGGTTTAATCTCGACCACTCCTCGCCAACCCGTTTGATTTTATTTGGTATTTACAAATTGACAAGGGCTAGTGGGTGGATTGACACCTACTACCTCATCAAGGGACCCACAAGGCTATATAGATGGAAAATGATTTATGAGGAAAGGGATCAATGGTTGATGATAGGTGAAGTGGGTCAATCTTGACCAGTCCCTGCCATTCTATGAGGAACCCACTTAAATATCTAGGATCGCATAGGCGAGCAGGTGACTACCACATGGAATTTTTTAAGGCCCTAGAAGGACTTTACTAGAGATAAAGTATTGCTAAAAAATTTTCAATACAACACTAATATTCAAATAACGCCATACTAGAACTAATTTCTTTTGGCATGTGTTTAAGATTTGGGAAATGCTTCTGTTTGCGGTCATCAATTCTGTCAGACGTTAATATACGTGGGAAGGTGAAATTGAAGTAAGGAAGAGTATAGGCTGATATTCCTTGTCCTATTCTGATGAATTGCAAGTGAATTAATTCCCATGGGTTAGCGGATAAATATTACATGACAAGTTAAATTATTAAATGCTAAGTATGTGATTAAAAATGTAGACAAAGTGGGTGTCTATCCACTTGGGATTTTCTAATTAGGAAAAGGAATCAATCACATGCAATTAGCTTTGTCATAATTAATCACCCTATTTGAAATTATCTGTTGATTTGTCTCAATGTGTGATTGATGGCTGAGGTTCAAAAAACAAGTAGTTGATTCTTAGCTCTCTCACACAAGCTTTCATTGAGTATTAATGGTTGGTATGCTTACATTTCTCAATATAATGAAGACCGATAGCTATATTTTCTTCATAGTTTGTTGAAAATTGAGCTTAAGTCCACGAGAAGGTTGGAAAAGAGTTTCTTTGTTAAAAGGTTGCAGAGGTATCATGATAAACTTTTCCCTAAGTAAGTAGGTAGTCATACCTACTTGTTTAAATTACAACTATATTAGTTTATAGATTTTAGAACCCTAGGGTGGTTAGGGTTTATTATCTACAATTTTGGGTTAATTGGAACTATGGATTCTTGAGTTTTCTATTCATCAAGAGTCTTGCTAAGAGTAAACCTGTAAGGGTTTTCTACAAATTACTAGTCTCATTGTTCTCATCCTGATCATTTTGAAAATGAGTAAGCCAAATAAGTCTGTCAATCTAGTCCAAAGGTCTAGAAGACTTAGGTTGTTTGAGTCCAAAGATGATGTTCTTGAGAATGAGGTTGAGCTATTAGAAGATCCTAAAACACCAAAAGAGAAGAAAGCATGCAAGAAATCTAAGAAGATTGTTGTCAGGAGCACATATAATTTGGGAGGAAGGAAAATTTCAAAAGAATTGGAAAATTTTAAAGGGAAGGAACTAGTTGAGCTTGTGAAGAGAGAAAAGAAAAGAAGCAAGTACCGTAAGGCCTATTTGGGGAGAAAAAAATTCTCCCATTGAAGTTTCTAATAGCCCTTCAGATGGTGGAGGTGACACTAACCCTGAATACAACCATTATCTTCTTTCCCTGGAGTTGTCTAAAGGCTCTAACAAGGGAGGCTTGATGGTTCCTCCAATTTCATCATGAACAAGGAGTGGGCGAGCATACTCTAATGCTGATGACTCAGAGTAGCATCCCTATCCTATATTTTTTTTGACAAAACCATTGCCACTACATCTGAATCATCTTCTTTAGCATTTCTTTCATTTTTTTGTCTTTGGTGCTAATGTGGAAATCTTTTGTGATGGTGTGAGGTGGATTTGTTGAACTTCTTGTCTCTAATGGTGAGCATACATCATCTGAATAGTATATAATTTTTTGATTTGTCTATTAATGGAGAATCTTCTTTGGTCAACCTGGACAAGGTGTTTTGGTGCTACTACAACAATGAACTACGCCTTTTCGAAGGTTGGCCGATCTGCTTCAATCATGTTACATGGATTTTTTATCTTTTTGATCTCCCCTAATCTGAAATGATTACATGTAACTAATTGGTGAATATCTCAAACTCAGGTGAAATTAGTTGTCAAATGAAGGTGAAATGTAAATGTAATTCAAGCTGTTGCTTGTTGCTCCCTTCTATAAAATGAATTTCATAGCTCATTATAGATGTTTGAATTTGGAGTCCTAGGATGGTCTAAGTGGGAAAATGAAGCTCATGAAAGAGTAGAATGTAAATCAATGCACAAATGAATAGTTTAGTAAGGAGTGTAGGGTGCAAGTCTCTTTGTAGTGATCTCAAATAGTTTTACAGTAGTAGCAATTCATAAGTGAAAATTCCATCTCTTAAACATATTCTCTCCCATGTAATTTCTACCTTATTATGAATGAAATGGTTAATGATCTTTCATTTGTCTTCAATTTTTTTAATTGAATGATTGATTTCATTTTTGATCCAATTCAAAGAATTGATTAAACGCTAAAGAGAGGTCTCAAGTTTGTGAGGAAAGAGCATAGGATTGATAAGTGGTTATGTTTTAAGGCATAGTGAGTTGAATACTGTAATGCAATATATCAATAGTCCATTAATTGTTGGTTCAAATTGCTAAAGAATTACTAGTTAGCATAAGCATGACTCCATTACCCCAGTACAAGGCACTGGTCTTTTTATTTGGTTACCTTAAAAGATAAATGAGTTATTTGTTCACTTGACCAAGGGCTTGAAATGAGAATGAAAATCATTTAAAAAAATTAATTACAATGTACCAATCTGAAGTACCCTTTTATTCCTTGCAATAGATAGTAATTGTTTTGAAGGTCAAGAAAATATTTAATGAATATTGTCTATTTGCATTCATAGGAATCTATCTATATGCAAAAATGTTTTCGATCAAATGCATATCATATGAAAATATTTAGGACCACCCTACTAGGTTTCACATAGCCCAAAATGAAGAAGTAAGGTCCTTAAAATCCTTACTTATATGTTGGCCAATCCTTACCCTTGCTAATAATTGAATTTTGTCGGGTTCATAGGGAAGTGGTAAGATTAAGTTTGGTTCCCAAAAAATAATCAACATGACTAACACCTCGACGATGGGACACTTTCCATTCACCACTTGTGGAATGAATGGAGGAATAGTTGGAGGATACTAAGGCTCAGATGCATGGAATACCCCACAAGAAATCTTCCCTTTATAATAAAGAGTGGGTTAAGCATCTTGGGCAAGACGAGTAACTAAAAAATAGAAGGGTTCAACTTCCACTACATGGGTGACTTCTCCTTTTTTATGCAAAGCATAGGGGAGGGAACCAAGGATGTCACCAAGGGCTAAGAAAAAGAAGTGGATGGTAAAGAAGTAGAAGAAGATAAAGGCTTGAGTGTGAGATTAGACTTCCCCTTTCCTTTTGATAGGGTAGAGAAGGCAATTTGTTGTTTCGCATGCATGGAAGCCTTCACAAAGACTACATAAGGAGACACTGAATTGCTAGATTTTGGCATCAATCCCCTAGTCTTGTACATGATGCAGGCTTGATAAAAGAGATCCTCTTGGGAGGGAGGGGCCCAATTGGGGTGGGCCAAAAGTGATCCAAGGATAGGCCCCATGTGATACCAACAACTTATAATTGGTATTATGAATAGTATGAACCATTCCTTCATGGGGAAGTTTTAAACACTTGTGGATTATAGAAGCAACCATGCTCATGGAGGCCAGCCATGGGATGCATAGACTCACTCCAAACATGACAGACTCTGGAATCATAAAAAATGATACATCGATAACTTTAGGTCCTACAAGGATCAATAGAGAAATTGAGATGATAGGGGAAATAGATAGTATATCATGAGTACGAAGAGTGGCCTATGATTCATCATACTTCTCTCTATGAAAATTATCTATAAATAAGGTTTCCTCTATAATTCAATTCACTCAGCTGGAAGGATCAACCATGACACCCATAACAACATTATCATTGGTCCAACGAGAATGCAAAGAGGAGAGAGCTCCTTTTTCAAAGGTAGGTCATGTGAGGTAAAATTTATATCTATATTAGCACTCACATTTCATATGGGAGACATATGTGCGAATGATACCGTATTCATGTACTCAGATAGAACTATATCAAAAGATATAGAAGATGGTGTGACAAGGTTGATAGAGTGAGATGAAAATGGGTCTATATAAGTATGAAACTGGCTATTGGGATTAGCTATAGAATTATTGGAGTTTTTTCTATTCCATCTAGATTGACAGTCCCATCGCTAATACAATCCTAGATCTCATGATGTAGGCATATGCATCGCTTGATGTCATGTCTGTGAACATGATGGAACTGGCAATGCTTTTGTGTATCATTCCAACCTAGATAGGGTTTTGAGAGAGGTTAGACTTCTAATAATGTTAGAATTTTATCTTTTCAAAAAATTTATAGTATAATGGAGTAGGATTGAAAGAAATTTATGAAATATCTATAGTGTCATAGACCTATATCCTTAGGGATGATGACCACACTAGGAATGACCTTGTCCTTCCATGAATCTCTAGAAATTAACACTACATATTGATCATCTGAATGTGAGCATGAGGATGAACCACCAAACTCAATGAAAATCTATTGGTATTTGTGCAATATGGCACAAAGATGTACAAAAGAAGGATACTTAATGAGGATGAATTTATCTCATAGTGCAAGTTGCAAATTCTAGATAAAGAACTTTTAAACATCTGAATCTAGTAAAGGGTAGGAATTTTAAGAGAAAAACACTATGAAATCAATAACTTTCTCATGATCCCCTTTCTTACATTGGCATAAATTGGAGAATTCCATGTTTAGTCCAATGTTAGCTTGAGATTTTCATTTAGGAATTGATTTACAAGTTGATCCAATGAAAATATTGAGTTATTGGGAAACGAACAATACCAATCTAAAAAAACACCCTTAAGAGAACATAGGAAGAGCTTTTCCTCACAAAGCATCATGATGGAAGAAGTCAGCCCACATGACATTAAGGGATACTCACATGCATTTGAGGATCTCCACAACCATTATAATTTGGGTATGTACAGATCATGATGGGCTAAAAAAGTGGCAATATGTAAGGAATGATGGCCCATGTGGTCGACAACTTTTTTTACCCAAAATTGATGAAACAAAAAGAGTTTTAAAGGAGATTCTAGCTTTCCACCAATATAAATTATGTTTACTTTGAATTTAATAAATAATTATTATTCATTTTCTATTTCATCATGAATAAGTCCTAATTGATAGGTCAGATTGAAAATAATCTATAGCTTTCAAACGGCATCACATTTTTGAATCAAACATGTGTCACATTCTATGCTCATACTATAGGATTAAAAAAAAATGAATTTAATGAAGTTTTGGACCAAGCATAGTGGTTAGACATATGATTTTTATATTTTTAAAAATTTGTAATAAATAATTTATAATTAATTATTTACTTGGAAAAAAAAAAATTACAAAAAATATGCATCACATTGGGACACATGAGTCCTCTTACTTATATCTAAAATTTTATAAATTTTTTATTATTTTATTATGGTTAGGGTGGCCTCTGAAAGACACCTACTTATTTTTCTTTGAAATTTGAGTACATCAGATTGAAATTTCAAATTTTCACCAAATAGTTATTTTCTTTTAAATAAACTCAGAGTTTAGGAAACTAAATTTAATTTGATATAGATTCTATTCTTACATATTTTTGAATTAATATAGATTACTTATTCAAATTTTATGTCAAGTTGCCTAACTCTGATTTTTAAAATTTTTCACCACTTATGGGCCTATTTTTTCCATGATGATCTTGCACACATTCCCACTTATCAAATTTGAATTCCATCCTCATAGGGATATGAGTGTTTAGAATTGTTATAGATAAAAGATTGTGATGGGTAAATGGTTGAAACATAGATGGGGTTGAAGAGGTGGTTAATTTCACCAATTGGTTTTGCATCTACCCCATGCTTTTAGTAAAGCATTCAAAATAGCATCAGTGGATGAGATGAGACTAAAGGAACTACCATTGGAACTACCCCACTAGAAGGACTAGCCCCTATACCCACAAAGACCCCAACACTAGGACTGGTAGAAACCCTAGCATTGCCACCAGAACTAGGGTTATTAGGAGCGACATAACTAAAACCTAAAGGCACCTTAATAACCTCTATAATAGGGTTCTACTCCGGTATAGTAGAAATTTTTATAGGACTTGTCTCATCCATGTATACCTAAACCCTAGGCATGAAGACTACCAACTACCTTGTAGTGGTCTAAAGCCAACTTCTTGGTGAACACCCAAGCTAGAGGTATAGGAAGGGACATGAGTATTGAAAATATTGATAATACCTAAACGGAATTCTATACCTTCTTCATCTTCATCAAACATAGCTCTAAATTTAGTAACAACTTCAGCCACTTGGGAAAGCTTACAATTCTTCATTAAATGTTACTTGCATGCCTTAAGCCTCCTATCGAGGGAAAGAAGTTGTTCTGGTGGAACTTCAATAATAGTTCATTCCTCATCAGAGGAGGAAGAGGTAGGAGGAGTAGGAACATACACTCCATCTCTTCCAAATAGTTTAGTAAATCCAGCTGACCTCCCTAAAATAATCTCATCAAAAGAGAGACTAGTTTGATCAAGGTCAGCTCTTCTAGATTCTATCAGTATGTATTGAAGGATCCTTCTAACAGTGAATCTAGAGATCATAGATTGGGCTGTAAATATCATAAAAGTTCTATGACATGCTAGTTTGTAATGCACCGAGGATCCAAGTGAAGAAATTCTAAAGTGAAAAACAAAAAGAAGAAACCTTCATTTCAAGTTCACCAAAAATGTGAGGGAGGGGTTTCACACCTCCCATGTCTCTTTTCCAAAGAAGAAACAACATGAGAAGAATAGGCCTTCGACCACCTCAAGGACACTACCCTTGAACATGATAGTCTTAAGATGGAGGAAATGAAATGGAGTAATAGGTGTCTAACCACATTAAGATAAACTGACTAAAGAGAAGTTGAAAAAGGAAAGGCAACTAGGACCCATCCTCTTACATTTTCTATGACAAAAGCTTTCAAGGAATAGGTGAGTAGACTGGAAGGGCTTCAAATTATGAACTAGAGTGCTTTGTGATAGAAGAAAATAGTGCATAGTTTGGACTTCAGTGCACTACATTGAAGTCTCAAATGGGCGCTAGCATCTTGTACAGATAGAGGGTCAAGTGGTAGATGAAAATGAAAAAGGTCTACTAACAACTCAAAATTTATGGTTTTATAGTTTAACATGAAAGAATAAAGATGTAGAGTACAATAAGAAGAATACTTTAACTAAAAAATTTGAGCTACTCTAGCGAAATGATGAAGAAAGAAGAATTCCAACTTACTCAAAGTCCAATTCTCCAACAAGCTCCCACAAACAACTTGAAATCCTACACACAAGGCAATATGAAAAATGTTGGGTTGTGTTTAGAGTTTTCCCTCAGTCAAACCCTTGCTTTGGTGTTTCCACCTCCATAAATATCCAATAGAGCATAAAGTGTAGAAAGGTGATAGAGAAATGAATAGAAAGACACTAGAAAGTAGAGTGCAAAGACAACCAAAATGACACTCTACAAGTATACTAATGCAAATAATAAAATAGGCACAATATCACCTCCCTTTCTATGAGCACTCAAGGCTGAGAGAGGAAGGAGAAGAGAGACACCACCATGCCAATGGACTAGAGCTTCAACAACCTACAATAACAATGGAATTTGGAGCAACAAGATGGTATGGATAATGGAGTGTGTAGCTATTGGAAGCAAGAAGAGAGTGGAAGAATGAAGATAAGTTGCAAGTGTGGATTGAGAGAAAGTAATAGAGAGCTAGAATGAGAAGAATCAATTTCAAAATATGCTTATTGGAGGTAAAAGGTGAATCTTGTGTGGTCAATATTTTCAAGGACGTTACAAATTTTCCAATTGATAGGGAATCATAACATCTACCATTACTGACCAAGAATCTTGTTAGGGATGTTCACATGGTGCGGAACTGTCTACACATGGCACACTAGCATCCTAGGTAGGGATTCTCTCAATTGATGCAAAACACAGTAGAGGAGGGGGACCAACCACACCAAGGCTCTAGGTCACAAAGAGTCAAAAGAAGAGGGAATCCCAAATCTACCTCAATCATGTAGGTATTTAATGTCAAGGATAGAGAATGAAGAGCACTCTTAAGTGATTTTGTCACTCTACTAACCAAAAAGTTTGAATGGGGCTAAACGAGTAGTCTCCTAGAACCTTAACTATACCTCAAACAACTCTCCATTCAAGGACAACAACATGAGTCAAGGATGACAGTGTAGTGTGCTAGAATATCTCTAAGGTGTTGGCATTCATACGACTAGAAAGTATTAAAGTACAATGAAAGGTACAAGAGACCTACTAATGGCTTAGCAAATAGAGTTTAAAGTAGTAAGTAGAATAATAAATGAGAGAATGAATTAAATAACTAGAAAGATGATAAAGGATGTGAAGAAATAAAAAGGTGATGAAGATTAAGGCACAAGGAGTCCAGTTTTCCAACAAGCTTCACATGAACAAATACCTACACACAACCAAGAGAGGAAAAATGTTGGGGTTGTATAGGGATTTTCTACAGTCAAACCATGCTTCATTGTTTCCATCTCCATAGACAACTAGAATAGCCATGAGGTAGAAAATATGATAAATAAAGTAATGGAAAGGATACAAAATAATAAAAATAAAACTATGCTACATAAATCGAGTGACAATGAAACAATATCACCTTCTCAATCAAGGTTCCCTAAAGCATGTAGAGGAGGATGCAAGCTTGGTAAATTCTATGCTATTGAAACAATGAAGAAGCAGTCTCATAGGATACCAAGTTACAACTCCAATGGTGGAAAAAGTTTAGCAATAAGTAAAGAAGACATGTAAGAGCCCAAGAGTTGTCAAGCAAGATCAAACTAGCATGTGAATTTTTTTTGAATTACTAAGAGGATCCAGTGAATGAGATAGCCATTTTAGATGAAAGGAGGGAAAGAAATCCGTTCAAAGGGAGGTAGGAAGGTGCAGAGTCATTTCCAATGGAGAACATAACATATTTGCACATTCTAGAGGCAGGAATCTATTAGGGATGGAAGCGCACTATATAGAGGTCCGTACGTCATGAGCATGTCCCCAAGAAAAATTACCCCACTGACACACAAGACAAGCACCAAGTGGATGCATTGTAGATAAGTGATGTGAAATTTCTCGGTCGAACTTGATTTTCCTAAAGTAGAGAATGTAAGAGGGGAATTTGTAACAGAAGTGAAAATTCACTCCTATACATTTTTCGCCCACTTTAGCAAGCATAAATGCCAATGAATTTTTGGTAAAGTAGATTGAAAATGTTTAGAAATGTATACTTGAACCATTGAGGAAGAAGATCGCAATCTAGCGAGCTCAAAAGTGCAGAGTGGTCAAATGGCTCCATATGTACTCTCGAGAGGAGGTTTGAATAAAGGACTCTATAGATCCTCAAAGCTATAGAGTTGATGAAAGCACATCGAAGGCCTGGGAACCAATGGTATACAAATCCCGTAGGATGCAAGTGCTTCACAAGTCCTTGAACCTACAAAGAATGTACCCAGGTACTCTCTCCTCAAGGAAGCTTGATGTAGGGGACTTTATAGCATCGAAATGGAAAGTAGCTTCACAAGCGCACCTACAAAGCAACATGTTAATATTAGACAAAACATGTTAGATATCAAAAAATTAGCCAGATAGGAAGACAAGCAAATAGATAGTCATGTAGAAAGTCAAAAATTGAAGGAGAAGCTTTCAAAGGGCTCCCTCATGAAACTGTTAAAAGGAAATGGGTCTACTCAAGGGATGCTCATTTTGAAAGTGTAATAGTATTTTTCACAAATCAATTCAACATCAAGGAATCCTTTTGAAAGATGTTCACTTCATTAAGGAATTCGAAAGGAAGAAGGTCCCCTCACAAGGAGAAAGTTAAAAATTCTCTTGTAGGAAAAGTTGGTCCCTCCTCAGAGGAAAGTTATTCAAGTTCTTTCTTTATGAACTGATGATGAAGGAAAAATATTCTGCTAGGGGTCCTTATTGAGGAATGCGATTCTTTGAAAAAGAAAAAGATTCATTGGCCACCAAATGCGTTTTCTAAAAATTGAACATCAATATGAGAGCCCCCCTTAGGATGGTACCTGCTTAACACCAAGGCATGTGACATCCTATGGAGAGAAAAGAAAGAATGAAAAAGTGATGTTGTGGCCCATTGAACATAGTGAGATATAATTGTCATAATGTTATCACACACATGGGCACCAAAACATCACAAAATAAGCAAAGAAGAGAGAAAGATACAATGAAAAAGAATAGCATAAGACATAAGGGGCAAGGGTGATATGATATTTTAGGGTCATAGTTGCTCATAAATATAGATAAATATAATAGTAATATATAAATGAACTATCATTAGCCCTACTATATTCGACCATGTGAAGAATGTACATGAAGACAAAATAAAAAAAAAAATTGGGTCAACATGGAAGGGGAGCGTGAATGCCCCCAACAATTTGCATCATCCCTAATTGTCAAAAGTCAATATACATAATAAAGGAAGAATGATGTGATAAATAGAGGAATTATTATGACACAAAAACACACTCCTATATCCAAGCACCTACAAGGGTGACAAGGGTCATCTAAGAACACATAATGCAAGTACAAGAGAACAAAAATAGACACAATCTACTCTATAGATAAAGAAGAGGTGTCCCCTAGTCCTCATCAACCAATAGGTCATCATTCTCCCAAACTAGATCATTGTACGGGGAGGACAGATTAGCCTGCAAGGCCAGAATATCAATGAGGGAACCCTCTGATCCTGTCACAACAAGAGCCAAGGAAGAAGGCCCCTCGAGGTCTTCTCTGCTTAGTTCCTATGGGGTAAAGTTAGCAAATTTGCAAAAATTAATTGAAAGGGTTGAGGCCTCATCCACAGAGTTAAACATGCACTTCATAGGAGTGACATGTGTTAACTTGATGGGCAAGGAAGTCAGTGCTCAAGATCCACTGTTAGGCTCACCGAGTGACTTGGGAGAAGTGACGAACTCATAGGACATGAGGGCTTCCTCTGTCACTAAGATGACACAAGAAACCTTAGAACCACCCTCTAAAGAAAGAAAACCCTTCTTATAACTCCCATTGGAAGCAAGATCATCCTCCATATTTCACTTCATCAGTGGATGCAAGATCCCCATAGATGAAGTAGAGGGCATGAAGGAAGAGGAGAAAACCACAACATAAATCATTGAGGTATTCAACATTTCTACAGGTTTTGAGAATGATGGGATGTCTAGGAGGGACATTAGAAGGGGTGGCTCAACCAAAGGAGTAATAAACACTTGCATCCTCTTTGGGTGAGGATCGTTCATACTCGTAGCAAAATCCAAAAGTAGAACCAAAGTTGAAGGAACTGAAGCAAAGGTGATGGGAGAGGAGGATGTAGTAATAGATGCTAAAACAAGAGCTACTGACTCCTCATCCTCCTTCTGTAAGGTGGCCTACTTAGTGGATAAAGCCTTTCTCTGATGCTTGTGCTCACATGTAAGGTAGTTCTTATGACTTTGAGAACTGGAGGTTGAAAGCTAGGATAGATTGGAATACTCTAGTTTGATAATTGAAGTATCCATCACAACCATTTCCAATGGAGGAAGAGACTCCTAGATGGGAACATGAGGTTGAGGTTGAGAAGATAGTGGAACGACAATGGGGGGACAAGGCTATAATGCCTTAGTTGCAAGCCTCTTCCCATTCATTGACTTAGAGGTAGGGATAGTAAGAGGCCATGGAGGCTCAAACATAGAGAAATCCACATGGGGACCCTCCCCCTAACCACATTGAGTGGGTCGAGGCACCATGGATAAGACTATAAGTTAGAATGTTGGATGCTTGGGATTTCACCTAGTAGGAACCATCATGTTCTCTAGAAAACATCGAGGAACAAAAGATGATGCACCGCAGCAGGGTGAGAGGAAGCGATAGATGAGACAATGAGAAGAAAAAGAAGGGCCCTTGGCATGCTTCTCCTCTACTCTCTTTCAAGCCAAGGTGCCCTCATGTTTTTCCTTCATGCAAGCTCTATGCAAGATGGCATAGGGAGGAGGGTATCTCACCTTAGGCATTATGTCCCCACTCTTGTACCTCACATAGGTTTGATACAAGAGGTGCATCCTAGTAGGAAGTAGACCAATAGGAAGAGGCCCAAAGTTATCCAGTGAGTAGGCCCCATGTGCAATCAGTGATTTATAATTGGTGTCATGGACTACATGCACTGTACCCTCATGGAAATAAAATAGAAATTTATGAACTATTGAGGGAACTACATTCATAGTGACCAACCAAGGGATACCCAGTTTCCCCCCAAAGAGCTCAAACCTCAGAATTATGTCAAAGAGTGCATTCACATATTTAGGTCCAACTAAGATTAATAAGGTGATGCAACCGGCAGGAGGAACAAAAAGCCCATCATGTGTGTAAATAGTACTCCTAGATTCTTCATACCCATCTTTATGCAAGAAATTAATCAACATAATCTCCTCAGTAATGATATTCACCTGACATGTAGGGTCAACAAGAACACCTGTTACAGTGTTTCCATTGATTTGTGTGGGGATGTATAAGGGAGATGGCTATCTATTCTAATTCATCATCAAGTCCTATGAGGTGAAATTTATGCCAGAGGATCCACTCACAGGTTGCACAAATGGGATGGGTAGATGTAAAAAGGTGGTCATTTTTATGCACACTAAACAAAGCTTTCACAAGAGCCCCCAAGTGTTTTGCAACTAGATGGTGACACACTTAAGGTTTCATTTTGCGATGCTTATGGAACATTCCAACTATGGCGCTAGGGGTTGTAGGTTGGGTTGAAAGGCTAGGTGCCTCACAACACTCTCACACATAACATTCCTAGGATATGAGGAAAGGAATAGGTCTTCAGTATTTCCAAACGAAACAAAAATGATTCATGTTAGGTTCACCAAAATGTAGAGGGGGACTAACCACACCAAGGCTCCATCTCATGTAGAGTTGAGAGTAGAGGGTTGCCCTAATCTACCTCAATCACATAGGTGTTTAATGTAAAGGATAGAGAATGAAGATCACCTCAAGTGCTTCTCTCGCTCTACTAACCTGAGAGTTTGAATTGGGCTAAACGAGTAGGTTCTGTTTAATTGAATCATACCTCAGATAGCTCTTTTTCCAAAGAAAGAAACATAGGTTAGTGACAATAGCATGACATGCTAGCATCTCTCTAGGGTGTTGGCATCTATACGACTAAAAAGTGCACAAGTACAGTGAAAGATACAAAATTTCTACTAACAACTTAGCAAACAGAGTTGAAAGTACTAAGCAAAATGAACGAAATAACTAGAAAGATGATAAAGGAGGTGACAAAAGAAAAAGGGGATGAAGATTAACTCACGAGGAGCCCAGTTCAGCAACAATCTCCACATGAACACATGCCTAAACAGAACCAAGAGAGGAAAATTTTTGGGAATGTATAGGGGTTTGCTACAGTCAAACCCACGCTTCGATGTTTCCACCTCCATAGATAGCCAAAATATCCATGAGATAGAAAATATGATGAATAAAGTAATGGAAAGGATATTGAACAATATCAATAATAGTATGCTACGTAAATCAAGTGATAATGAAACAATATCACCTTCTCAATTAAGATTCCCTCAAGCACGTAGAGGAGGATGCAAGCTTGGTAAAGTCTACGTTGCTGTAACAACGAAGAAGCAATCTTGTAGGACACCAAGTCACAACTCCAATGGTGGAAAAAGTGTAGTAAAAAGTAGAGAAGACATGTAGGAGCTCAAGAGTTGTCAAGCAAGATCAAACCAACATGTGAAATTTTGTTGAATTGCTAAGAGGATCTAGTGAATGAGCTAGCCATTTTAGATGAAAGGAGGGAAAGAAAGCCATTCAAAGGTTGGTAGGAAGGTGAAGAGGAATTACGCTTCATCAATGATGGAGAACATAATGTCTCTATGGATTCCAAAGGTAGCAATTTGTACTATAACACCTGTGATAAATTTTCATGCATCGTACATGCATCCCCAACAAAAATTCCCCCACTGACACATAAGACAAGCACCAAGTGGATGCATTGCAAATAGTTGATGTGGAATTTCTTGGTCGGACTTGATTTTTCTAAAGAAGATGGTGTAAGAGGGGAATTTCAAGAGGTGTGAAAATTCACTCCTATGCAAACACCAAGTACACATGCCAAAGAGTAAGCTTAGGTTGGTGAAATTCACATCATCAGACTTGTTAGGCTAAAATGAGGGTAAATTAATGGGAGTTTGCATTAGGTGTATAAATTTATGCGATTACAAATAGTTAAAACTCAAAATGTTTACTTTGTAGATCTTAGAATCAAAATATATATAACAAAATTTCTATTCATATGGAATGATAGATATGCCAAAATATTAGCATCTTTCTAATTGTTTAACTAAATACTTGATTATTTTATTATCAACATTGTTTTATATACATGTATTATACCTTGCATTATGAACTTAGTTCTGTGTATGTAGGATCATGATGGGCCAAAAGTGGCAATATGATGGGATGTGGCTGACAACCTTTTTACCCAAAATTGATGAAACAAAAGGGTTTTCAAAGGAGATTGTCAGCTTTCCACCAATATAAATTATGCTTTACTTTTAATTTAATAAGTAATTATTATACATTTTCTATTCAAATTACTGACTAAAGTCTTGATCAATAGACTAATTGAAAAACATCTATAGCTTTCAAACGATATCACATTTTCTGAATCCAAAACATGTGTCACATTCTATGCTTACATACTATAGGATTAAAAAAAAAAAAATGGATTTCATGAAGTTTTGACCAAGTTAAGGTGGTTAGACATAAGTTTTTATATTTTTAAAAATTTGTAATGTAGTGCCCTCCATTTGCGTTGTCTTTGTAATGCATTTCAACTCGTTGTGAGATCAGGTATTGTTGGGCTTTGAGTGCATTTGATTTATTCTGGTCGATAAATGTTCTTGATCAAATTACGACATTTAAATAGGATTATAAAGTTAAAAGGTATAGTAGTTAATTAAAAGAAAATAAATAATTAAATAAATTAGTTTTATAAAATATTAAGTAAAGAATTATTAATAAATAAATAAATTAATTGTTCTTTTAAGGATATTTAATAATAATTAATAATATATTAGTTGATTCAAAGGTAATTATCCCAATGACGTAAAGGGTAAATATTATTGCCAATATATTTTACTAGATTGGCATGATTTGAATTGGTTCAATTTTTTTTCAGTTTATGTTTTGAGGTATTTAATAAAATAATAACTAAAAGAAGTATGAGTAATTGAACAATGTAATAAAATAAGATTTTATTATTACTTTTGTGTGAAATAAAATAATAATCCCGCAAAGAAATATTTTTTTTCAAATTGAAGATTCGGTTGGGAAGGTGAAAAGATGTTCGGTTTGGAATTCGTTCTAGATTGGTAACTAACCAAGAAAGAAAATAAGAGGGGGCAAAACCCTTGGGAACAGGGGGGAGGAGTCACTAAAGGAGGTGGGGGCATATACATCTTGGGGGACATGCTGAAGCAACGGAAGCATTTGTACAGGTCATGCTTTTGAACTCTCTCTTCCCTTGCTTAAAACAACAAAGTAAATGTTGGAATCTGTTATTGTAAATTCAGAGAAGTTTTTCTTCATCTATTTTAAAAGGATTTGTTCCTCTACTCTCTCTCAGTGCGTCTAACCTCTGTGCATCCTCCTTTCTATACCTTACATTTGATACTCGAAGGCTAATCCCTGTTCATATTTCACATTCATACTTTAAAAGAAGTCTCGTTGCTGCGCAGACGTTGTAGGGGAAATAGTTTTCAATTTAGTGGGCGCTGGTTGTTCTTGTCTTCTAGTAAATTAATTCGTGGCTGAAACCCAAGGATTGGTGTCTGAAACTTGTTGTTTTGTTTTATAATCCTCAAATAGCAGTTTAGATTAAACATTAATAGACAAACCCTCTGAAACGATGCCCTTTATTTAACAAAATAACAGTGTAACTTTTGGTTAAACATTATCGCATTCCTTGGGATATCGATCAGATACACCTGCCATTCGTATCAGCTTGAAAGTTTCTAAAATTTATGTTTTTATTTAACTCCTCTTCGTTCCCTCTCTTCAGCTTATGTCTTGTAGATCTTTACTAGTATTATGTAATTGTTGCATTCATAGCAGGCAATTGAATTTTCTCCTGTCATCACTATATGAGCTTGAACAATGAAATTTTCTTTTCCCTAGAAAGCTAGAGTTTATAATATCTGACAAACATAAATAGGGCAACACCGTTGGAAATACTCAATCTATGTTCATATATGTTAGAGTTTCGAACTAACTGCTTGTATGGGTATTCTGAACTTATAAGACCTCCCAGCTTCATTTGAACCTTCCTAGCCCTATGCATGGCAGCGCAAAATCCTTAGTTTCTGGTTCTCTTTTGACTGATGCCTTGAGTAGCAGGCACAGCATCATAATCACTTTACTATGATAAAACCATGCAAGATTGTAAAAAGAAAGAGAAATTTAAAAGACGGTGGTCAGTTGAAACAAGTGTTATCGCAGTCAACTATTCCACAGGAAAATGTCTTGATTATTGCTTTCATATCCTCTAGAGCGCTTGCAATCACAATATCTGGAAAAATCCTCCTTCTCTTAAGCCGCGTAGTTGCACCTCACCTGCCTCCTTTTCTTCGGTCTTGAGAACATTCGGGATTTGATAATAATGCAAGTGGATGGCGTTATTTCCAAATTCCAAAATTCACTTTTTAATATAAATGGCCTCTCACATTTTTGCAACCGTAACCATCTCAATCTTGGAGGAAGCTTGTTTCGTGTGTATTCTCTGATGCCGTCAATGAACAGATTGTTCAAGCGAAGAAATTGAGGACCAATGAGTAGATTTTGTAATTCTCTTAGTCTGCGCAATGTTTCAAGCCCTTGCCAGTTACCTCCGTTCAGTCGAAGCTGAGAGAAATTGATGTTATTGGATACAGTGCTTAGATGAACTCCTTCTCATAGTCTGGTAATCTAAATCTATAAAATCGCCCTGAAACCATTGGCAGAATCAGCACAGCTGCAACGTTAGACTTGCAAAAGTGTAGTAAATTAATTAGTCTCCCTGGTTTCAGTGGTAACCTGTCACAGTAGCGCACATTCTATTGTGCAAGCCTAATCTTCAGATTGTTTCGTTTCTCATCATCAATATTCTTCTCTGAAACATCAAATCTGTAAATTGATGGAAATGGTTCATATCTCTCAAAACAATTTCTCTTGCGACAAACATGGAAAGGAGTATAGTGGCGGTTTTCGTTTGATAGCCTTGGTATCCCATACTTGGATGTTCAATTCATTCGCTAGCTGTTCTTTCTATTTATATTCGAGTCTTTCCTTGATCATTTCGCTTCCTTACCATTATATTAGGGGTTGCTATAAGGTCACGGCTTTACATGTTGAAAATTTGATTTGAATATTACCATTATCTCCATTGTAATCAACCATTTGTGTCTAGGGTTGTTTATGCATACACCGTAATTGGAAGTATTTGTTTGTTTATGATTTTTAATGGTAGCATACCTTCATGTTGTATTCGATTGGAAAGTTGCCTATAGAATTCGATGCCTTCATTGCTCCTAGAGATGCCTTGATCATGCTTTTGCTTGGAATTTGGTGTTGATCGAAGTTTAAGTTGAGAACAAAATACCATTAAAATAAATCTTCAAAATCTCCACCGTATGCTTTTAGGCGTGATGTTAGTTGGCTTAGGTAAGGAATCTTCTAATTGCTTGTTTATAATTTAGAAAACTGTTATCACTTTCCTTTCCAAAACATAAGAAAAACATAGGGGAGACACATTTAGCATAATAGGAGCTTTCTTTTAGGGAACCACGTATATTCCCCATGAAAAGGCATTCTATTACTTAAAAGACCTTTTAATTAGCATACACCTTATGATTAAGAGAGTGGAATATATTTCTATAAGATAGATTAGGGTATAGAGATTTTTAATATTAGGGATTCTCAGAAAATATCTATTCTCTTTTTACATTTCCTCTTTAAAAGAATTAAAATATATAAAAGTGGTTTTAAAATGTTTTTATGTGTGTAAAGTTATTAGATTGATTTAATATTTTAAAGTGGTACGTTATTATTCACTTGTTTTATATAAAGGAATTAAGTAATCTTGACAAATAAGAAAGTGATAGAATTAGGAATGGAGATTGTTGTTATTTAAGAGTTTTAGGAAATTATTATTACCTCAATTAATATGGTTTATTCTTTGTTCATTCGTAGCTGAATATTGTTATTTTATAACCTTAGAGTAGCATGGTAAGATTAGGGTGTAAGCTAAATAACTAGGAAATTTTATTAAGATTGTCTCAAATATTATTATTCGAGGGAAATAATCTTTTGAGTTAATTATGAGATTAATAATAAGGAATATTATGAAATGTTAAAATGTGCCTTGAGATAATTACAATATGTGGTTATAGAGTTCCTTTAATTACTTTAAATTAATTCTTCTTGTTAAATGATTGGATAAATGGTATTTGAGTGGTTATTGTAAGTTTAGGGGTAAATTGATTTGTGGTGTTCTTGTTGGAATCACTTGGTTTCAGAAGTAATTTCATTCTATTAGGATTCGTATTAAATAGATGATGGAGTTGGTTATCTTATAGATGATATAGTTATTTTAAATATAATTATTTGTAGTAAATACTCCCTTAATTAAATTAAGTGGATATGTTAAAATAAGTGGTAAGAACGTTGAAATAATGCTTAAATTAAAGGAAGGTCTTTATGGTTATAATGTGTGAGTAAATGTGTTTTAAACAGAGTGTTTTGATTACTGGTTTAAGTGATATTTAATTGTTTTAAGTTGGTTGTTATTTATGGGATATTTATGGAGATGTCTCGATAGCCTGTTCATTGTAAGTGTTTTAAGATAGTGTTCTTCAAGGTTGATGTGTTTGATGGTTTCCTTGTATGGAATTATGTGTGTAAAATGGGAACCCGTATTATTGTTCATGATTGTTTTAATTTTGGAAGGGTATGCTTGAGAGTTAGTGTCTTGTGGCTTATAACATCAGATTGTATCTTCATTCGCAATATTGTGATATCCTTAAATGTTGGAAATGATTGATCTTTAAAATAATGTTCTTATTAGATTGCTTCGAGTTACTTCTTATTGAATGAATGGTTATATTGTATTTGAGTGTGTGGTTCATGGATTGTTTTGATAGACCCTTTCAATGTGACTTTTCCTGAGTTGATTTTTGAGTTGGAGATTTTCTCTCATTTTTTATGTTGCTATTCGTTGGGAACCAGTATGTGTTCTTTTGTTCTTTACCTAAGTGGAAAATTGGTTAATGTTATCTTTGTCATGATTGATGGTTCTGCTTGAGTTGTTAATGAGTCAATTGAAAAGTTCTTTGAGTTATGGGTATTCCGAGAGGAGAAAATAGAGGTTTCCCTTGGATGTCCGATTTAGTTCGTATCGAAGTTGTTGATGTTGTTTAAGGGAGTTGTTGATCTTATTTTGATGTATTCTCTCATCATAATTGAATTGAAAATAGTTCTTTAAGGTTTTGCTTTTATTGTTGTCAGATTTTCATGGGGAAACCCTAGTGTAACTTTATGAGAATCTTCTAGAGGTTTATTTTACTATTGGTTAATGTTCCTCCTTTTATGTGCCCTTGTTGTGGCAAGTGTTTTGGTTTCATGTTTTTGAAAGGGTTGTACGGGAATCATGGAGATTTTGATTATGTATTTATGGCAAGATGGGTAATACCTTGCATGCTGCTCTATTGTGATATAATGTTCTTGTTATGTTGTACAACCCTTGGATTTTGGTTTTATGTTTTGAGTGTCTAGAGAGAGAGAGTGGCTCTAAGTGGGTGGTCGGCGCACAAAGGGGCGCCAGGATAGCCCTCGTTAGAGTGAATTTAATAAGTGATAATTTAAATAATTAACTAGGGGGTGGGTAGAATCACATTAAAAAGATAATTGATGCCTCGTCCGCCATTTAGTGCTATCACAGGCTAAAGGGGATTGAGAAGGCCGTGGTTGGCAAGATCGTTACCTTGTCTTCATGAAAGGTTAACGATTCCGCATGAGCAACCCTATGGAGCAGCTCCTTGAGATAGGTAGTCTGGATAACCATAGATGGAGGCGGCTCCTAGCGCTCAGATTGTCTGGATAATTCGTCAGTAGATGGAGGCGGCACCTTGCGATAGGTAGTCTGGAGAATCCATGTTAAGCCATGCGATGACACTCTCCTCTAACACTCCTTATTATGTTGCTTCTTTGGAAATCCTCTGGAAGTGGTCCTTTGTCTTGAATTGATGAAACATAATTGTTTGAAATGATTTATGATTTTACCCTATTTTATCTATGGTGTATTTTGTGGTCTTGTGTAAATCTTGTGAATGTTTGGGTTTTGACCTTGTACTCTTATGGTACTGTGATATGATGTTATTGTATTGTATCATTGCGATTCAGAATTGTGATATGTTTATTAATTCAGCTTGATTTGGAAGTGTTTTATGATCTTCCTTTGGATTACTTGTTTACTGGTCATTGCTTTGAGTTATATGATGAGTTTTATGACTCTTGGATGTGGTTGATTATGTCATTGTAAATTCCTGAGTGTTATGATACTTTTGTATGACGTTGAGTCTTGTGGTTCTCTGCTTGGATGTTCTTGGTTGTGGTCTCTTTCTTGTTAGCTCCTAGCACGGGGGGTGGGTCTTCAGACTCACATGGTCGGGTGGAACGTGCTATGCACCCCATTGGGTCCCCAGTCGAGGATCGAGAGGTGCGGATTGGTGCTATTGCAGCGACTCCAGAGTTGTATCTGTCTTGGAGCCAGTTTTGATACTTGTATTCATCTATTCATTTGTGTCATGATTCTTGTTGTATGGTTTCCGTTCATGGTTGGAAACACTTTTGTATCATTGTACTTCTTAAACATTGTACTGTAATGAAATGTTAAACTTGGTGTGATATTGGCTATGACAGTTGTTATTCAATGTGTTTGGATGATCATGCTTATGATGTATTTGTGTATTCAGATGGTTTCTTATCATTGATCATCATGTATGTGTTATATTTGTTAATGCTTACTTTATATCTTTAGATTTTATTCTTTATGGTTGTTGTATGGATCTAAGTCGCGTAATGACTCTTCGTGTACCCCAAGGGATGTATGTGTTAGTGAATTTACTTTAATGAATTCATGTTGACTTAATGTGTATTACATGTATGTTATGTGTATTTTTTTAAAAAAAATTTGCTGCAATAATTGTTGTGTTGTTGTCCTTTAGGGTTCGCACGGCGGGGCGTTACAATATTGGTATCAGAGCGTAGGTTCATACACTGGGCACTGTGTGCTCGCTATGTAACCTTGCGCTTAGACCCGTCCTTCTTGAGTTTCACTTTTCTGTTGTCATTGTTGTGAACCTGAGTTTCTTCCGTTAACTGGTGTTGGGTCAATGGTGCAGGAAACCGATTGAAAGGATAGGACCCACGGTGTAGTACGCAATGCACCGATATCCTTTCTGTCGGGGATGCTATATGGACCCTTGAGTTTTAGTGTGATGTGTTTCTTGGTGATGTGTTTTATGTGTGTGAATATGTCAAGTGTGTGTGAAATCTGAAATTTTGTTCTCTTTGAGTGATGAACTATGTTTTCTTGAATCTGTGAAGGTGTAAAATTTTGCCCTTTTTATTGAAATTGATGTGAGATTTGGTGTTGAATAATGGTTAAAGTGAAGTTCTTTGTGTGAAAATTATGAGGTTTAACGAAAATGTGAGGTTTTGTAGAGAATTATTCTATGATTTTTAGCAGAATATGGTATTTTGAAGTTAAGATGCAACTTGAATGATTGGTGCTAATGTGCAATGTTCTATGGTAGCTTTTGATTTACAGGAACTTGGCTTCAGAAACATAGTGATGAAGGTAAAGTAATTGTAATATGTAGGTATAGATACTCATTATTTCAAGTAGTAATTCCTTTTGATATAGTAGATGAATTAGGTTTATGGTTAGTATCTTTATGCGAATATTGTTTAACTAGTAAGAAGCAAACTATTTACGAGTTATTAGAATTGTTTTGACTATTATGTGTGGTTAGTGGGAGGGACAGTGTGGTATCACTCGCTCGCGAGTGCCCTACTATGCTGGGATTTCCTCTCACGATGTATTTGTGATATATATGTATCGTGCACAACATTTGTTTTCATGCAGGATTGCAGGAAGTAAGTCTCGATTCCACCTGCATTGTCAGGACAGGGCGAGCATCATAACCACCCAATGGGATTGACGTGGAAAATAGGACCTAACAAGAAAGTTATCCCAACCTAGTTCATCTTCTGTCCTAGTGTTTGACAAATTGGTCTGATTGCAACCCTGTCACCACTTTCGTTTAGGTATCATTTTCTTATTTTGGTTTATTTAATTTTTGATGCTTACTTGATGACATTTAATTGATGTTTCAATTCATGGTGTTGATGTGCTTATGATAATTGATATTGTTATGTTATCATGTTTATGCTTGAGTTCGACTTCCAGGAGTAAGTCGAAGCCTAAGGGGGGGAGGATGTAGTGCCCTCCATTTGCGTTGGCTTTGTAATGTATTTCAACTAGTTCTGAGGTCAAGTATTGTTGGACTTTGGGTGCATTTGATTTATTCTGGTCGATAAATGTTTTTGATCAAATTATGACATTTAAATAGGATTATAAAATTAAAAGGTATAGCGGTTAATTAAAAGAAAATAAATAATTAAATAAATTAGTTTTATAAAATATTAAGTAAAGAATTATTAATAAATTTAAATAAATTAATTTTTCTTTTAATGATATTTGATAATAATTAATAATATATTAGTTGATTCAAAGGTAATTATCCCAATGACGTAAAGGGTAAATATTATTGCCAATATATTTTACTAGATTGGCATGATTTGAATTGGTTCAATTTATTCAGTTTATGTTTTGAGGTATTAAATAAAATAATAACTAAAAGAAGTACGAGTAATTGAACAATGTGATAAAATAAGATTTTATTTACTTCTGTGTGAAATAAAATAATAATCCCGCAAATAAATATTTTTTCAAATTGAAGATTCGGTTGGGAAGGTGAAAAGATGTTCGGTTGGGAATTCGTTCTGGATTGGTAACTAACCAAGAAAGAAAATAAGAGGGAGCAAAACCCTTGGGAACGGGGGGATGAGTCACTAAAGGAGGTGGGGGCATATACATCTTGGGGGACATGCTGAAGCAACGGAAGCATTTGTACAGGTCATGCTTTTGAACTCTCTCTTCCCTTGCTTAAAACAACAGAGTAAATGTTGGAATCTGTTATTGTAAATTCAGAGAAGTTTTTCTTCATCTATTTTAAAAGGATTTGTTCCTCTACTCTCTCTCAGTGCGTCTAACCTCTGTGCATCCTCCTTTCTATACCTTACATTTGATACTCTCTGCTCCAATCTGTAACTTGAAGGCTAATCCCTGTTCATATTTCACATTCATAACTTAAAAGAAGTCTCGTTGCTGCGCAGACGTTGTAGGGGAAATAGCTTTAATTTTAGTGGGCGCTAGTTGTTCTTGTCTTCTAGTAAATTAATTCGTGGCTGAAACCCAAGGATTGGCGTCTGAAATTTGTTGTTTTGTTTTATAATCCTCAAATAGCAGTTTAGATTAAACATTAATAGACAAACCCTCTGAAATGATGCCCTTTATTTAACAAGATAACAGCATAACTTTTTGGTTAAACATTATCGCATTCCTTGGGATATCGATCAGATACACCTGCCATTCGTATCAGCTTGAAATTCTGAAATTTATGTTTTATTTAACTCCTCTTCGTGCCCTCTCTTGGAAACATGTCTTGTAGATCTTTGCAGTATTATGTAATTGTTTCATAGCGAGGCGAATTGAATTTTCTCACAATCATCACTATATGAGCTTGAACAATGAAATTTTTCTTTTCCTAAGCTAGAGTTTATAATATCGACAAACATAAATAGAGACAACTTACTTGGTTGAAATACTCAATCTATGTTCATATATGATAGAGATTGAACTAGCTGCTTGTATGGGTATTAAGACTTATAAGACCTCGGCTTCATTTGAACCTTCCTAGCCTATGCATGTGATTTTAAAATCCACCAGTTCTGGTTCTCTTTTGGTGATGCAGCAGGTGATAGGCATAGCATCATAATCTTTACTATGATAAAACCATGCAAGATTGTAAAGAAAGAAATTTAAAAGGCGGTGATTGGAAACAAGTGTCAGCGATCAACTATTCCACGGAAAATGTCTTTAGTTATTGCTTATATCCTCTACGACACTTACCAATCACAATATCGGCAAAATCCTCCTTCTTAAACCCATGCGTAGTTGCACCTGCACAACCATAACTTTCTTCCGGTCTTGAGAACATTGAGTTGATAATAATACTAGTAAATGGCGATATTTCCAAATTCCAAAATTCACTTTCTAAAATAAATGGCTGCTCACATTTTTGCAACCGTAACCATCTCCAACTTGGAGGAAAGCTTGGTTCGTGTGTCTTCTCTGATGCCGTCCATGAGCAGATTGTTCAAGTGAAGAAATTGAGGACCAATGAGCAAATTATTTAATTCTCTTGGTCTGCGCAATGTTTCAAGCCCTTGCCAGTTACCCCCGTTTAGTCGAAGCTGAGAGAAATTGATGTTTTTTGGATACAGTGCTTAGATGAACTCCTTCTCATAGTCCGGTAATCTAGATTTATAAAATCTCCCTGAAACCATTGGCAAACCGTCATAACTGCAACTTTTCAACTTGCAAAGGTATGGTAAATCAAATTAATCTCATTGGTTTCATTAGTAACTTGTCACAGTAGCGCACATTCTGTTCTGCAAGCCTAATCTTCAGATTGTTTCATTTCTCATCATCAATATTCTTCTCTGAAACATCGAATCTGTAAATTGATGGAAATGGTTCACATCTCTCAAAACAATTTCTCTCGCAACAAACTTGGAAAGGAGTACAACAGCAGTTTACATTTGATAGCCTTTTTGGTATCCCATACTTGGATGTTCAATTCATTCGCTAGCTGTTCTTTCTGTTTATATTCGAGTCTTTCCTTGATCATTTTGCTGCCTTACCATTATATTATGGGTTGCTTTAAGGTCACGGATTTACCTTTGAATGTTACCATTATCTCCATTGTAATCAACCATTTGTGTCTAGGGTTGTCTTTGCATACACAGTATTTGGAGTATTTGTTTGTTTATGATTTTTAATGGTAGTATACCTTCATGTTGTATTCGATTGGAAAGTTGCCTATAGAATTTGATGCCTTCATTGCTCCTAGAGATGCCTTTATCATGCTTTTTGCTTGGAATTTGGTGTTGATTGAAGTTTAAGTTGAGAACAAAATACCATTAAAATAAATCTTCAAAATCTCCACCGTATGCTTTTAGGCGTGATGTTAGTTGGCTTAGGTAAGGAATCTTCTAATTGCTTGTTTATAATTTAGAAAAACATAGGGGAGACAAATTTAGCATAATAGGAGCTTTCTTTTAGGGAACCACGTATATTCCCCATGAAAAGGCATTCTATTACTTAAAAAGACCTTTTAATTAGCATACACCTTATGATTAAGAGAGTGGAATATATTCCTATAAGATAGATTAGGGTATAGAGATTTTTAATATTAGGGATTCTCAGAAAATATCTATTCTCTTTTTACATTTCCTCTTTAAAAGAATTAAAATATATAAAAGTGGTTTTAAAATGTTTTTATGTGTGTAAAGTTATTAGATTGATTTAATATTTTAAAGTGGTACGTTATTATTCACTTGTTTTATATAAAGGAATTAAGTAATCTTGACAAATAAGAAAGTGATAGAATTAGGAATGGAGATTGTTGTTATTTAAGAGTTTTAGGAAATTATTATTACCTCAATTAATATGGTTTATTCTTTGTTCATTCGTAGCTGAATATTGTTATTTTATAACCTTAGAGTAGCATGGTAAGATTAGGGTGTAAGCTAAATAACTAGGAAATTTTATTAAGATTGTCTCAAATATTATTATTCGAGGGAAATAATCTTTTGAGTTAATTATGAGATTAATAATAAGGAATATTATGAAATGTTAAAATGTGCCTTGAGATAATTACAATATGTGGTTATAGAGTTCCTTTAATTACTTTAAATTAATTCTTCTTGTTAAATGATTGGATAAATGGTATTTGAGTGGTTATTGTAAGTTTAGGGGTAAATTGATTTGTGGTGTTCTTGTTGGAATCACTTGGTTTCAGAAGTAATTTCATTCTATTAGGATTCGTATTAAACAGTTGATGGAGTTGGTTATCTTATAGATGATATAGTTATTTTAAATATAATTATTTGTAGTAAATACTCCCTTAATTAAATTAAGTGGATATGTTAAAATAAGTGGTAAGAACGTTGAAATAATGCTTAAATTAAAGGAAGGTCTTTATGGTTATAATGTGTGAGTAAATGTGCTTTAAACAGAGTGTTTTGATTACTGGTTTAAGTGATATTTAATTGTTTTAAGTTGGTTGTTATTTATGGGATATTTATGGAGATGTCTCGATAGCCTATTCATTGTAAGTGTTTTAAGATAGTGTTCTTCAAGGTTGATGTGTTTGATGGTTTCCTTGTATGGAATTATGTGCGTAAAATGGGAACCCGTATTATTGTTCATGATTGTTTTAATTTTGGAAGGGTATGCTTGAGAGTTAGTGTCTTGTGGCTTATAACATCAGATTGTATCTTCATTCGCAATATTGTGATATCCTTAAATGTTGGAAATGATTGATCTTTAAAATAATGTTCTTATTAGATTGCTTCGAGTTACTTCTTATTGAATGAATGGTTATATTGTATTTGAGTGTGTGGTTCATGGATTGTTTTGATAGACCCTTTCAATGTGACTTTTCCTGAGTTGATTTTTGAGTTGGAGATTTTCACTCATTTTATTTATGTTGCTATTCGTTGGGAACCAGTATGTGTTCTTTTGTTCTTTACCTAAGTGGCAAATTGGTTAATGTTATCTTTGCCATGATTGATGGTTCTACTTGAGTTGTTAATGAGTCAATTGAAAAGTTCTTTGAGTTATGGGTATTCCGAGAGGAGAAAATAGAGGTTTCCCTTGGATGTCCGATTTAGTTCGTATCGAAGTTGTTGATGTTTTTTAAGGGAGTTGTTGATCTTATTTTGATGTATTCTCTCATCATAATTGAATTGAAAATAGTTCTTTAAGGTTTTGCTTTTATTGTTGTCAGATTTTCATGGGGAACCCCTAGTGTAACTTTATGAGAATCTTCCAGAGGTTTATTTTACTATTGGTTAATGTTCCTCCTTTTATGTGCCCTTGTTGTGGCAAGTGTTTTGGTTTCATGTTTTTGAAAGGGTTGTACGGGAATCATGGAGATTTTGATTATGTATTTATGGCAAGATGGGTAATGCCTTGTATGCTGCTCTGTTGTGATATAATGTTCTTGTTATGTTGTTCAACCCTTGGATTTTGGCTTTTATTTTTTGAGTGTCTAGAGAGAGAGAGTGGCTCTAAGTGGGTGGTCGGCGCACAAAGGGGCGCTAGGATAGCCCTCGTTAGAGTGAATTTAATAAGTGATACTTTAAATAATTAACTAGGGGGTGGGTAGAATCACATTAAAAAGATAATTGATGCCTCGTCCGCCGTTTAGTGATATCACAGGCTAAAGGGGATTGAGAAGGTCGTGGTTGGCAAGATCGTTACCTTGTCTTCATGAAAGGTTAACGATTCCGCATGAGCAACCCTATGGAGCGGCTCCTTGAGATAGGTAGTCTGGATAACCATAGATGGAGGCGGCTCCTAGCGCTCGGATTGTCTGGATAATTCGTCAGTAGATGGAGGCGGCACCTTGCGATAGGTAGTCTGGAGAATCCATGTTAAGCCATGCGATGACACTCTCCTCTAACACTCCTTATTATGTTGCTTCTTTGGAAATCCTCTGGAAGTGGCCCTTTGTCTTGAATTGATGAAACATAATTGTTTGAAATGATTTATGATTTTACCCTATTTTATCTATGGTGTATTTTGTGGTCTTGTATAAATCTTGTGGATGTTTGGGTTTTGACCTTGTACTCTTATGGTACTGTGATATGATGTTATTGTATTGTATCATTGCGATTCAGAATTGTGATATGTTTATTAATTCAGCTTGATTTGGAAGTGTTTTATGATCTTCCTTTGGATTACTTGTTTACTGGTCATTGCTTTGAGTTATATGATGAGTTTTATGACTCTTGGATGTGGTTGATTATGTCATTGTAAATTCCTGAGTGTTATGATACTTTTGTATGACGTTGAGTCTTGTGGTTCTCTGCTTGGATGTTCTTGGTTGTGGTCTCTTTCTTGTTAGCTCCTAGCACGGGGGGTGGGTCTTCAGACTCACATGGTCGGGTGGAACGTGCTATGCACCCCATTGGGTCCCCAGTCGAGGATCGAGAGGTGCGGATTGGTGCTATTGCAGCGACTCCAGAGTTGTATCTGTCTTGGAGCCAGTTTTGATACTTGTATTCATCTATTCATTTGTGTCATGATTCTTGTTGTATGGATTTAGTTCATGGTTGACTTTTGTATCGGTGTACTTCTTGCATTGTATCTTTGTAATGAAATGTTAAACTTGGTGTGGATATTGGCTTTGGCAGTTGTTATTCAATGTGTTAGGATGATCATGCATATGATGTATTTGTGTATTCAGATGGTTTCCTATCATTGATCATCATATATGTGTTATATTTGTTAAATGCTTACTTTATATCTTTAGATTTTATTCTTTATTGATGTTGTATGGATCTAAGTCGCGTAATGACTCTTCGTGTACCCCAAGGGATGTATGTGTTAATGAATCTATTTAATTGAAATTCGTGATATGACTTGATGTGTATTACATGTATGTTATGTGTATTTAAAAAAAAAAAATTGTGCTATAATTATTGTGTTAATGTCATGGGGTTACCGCCCACTTGGCCGGGAGATTACATGTAATAAAAAATTCATAGTGGTATTTACATGGAAAAAATTATAAAAAGTATGCATCACATTGAAATGAGTCCTGTATATATCTAAAATATTATAAAAAAATATTATCATTTTATTATGGTGAGGGTGGTTAGGCAGGACACTACTTCTTAGTTTTTCACGAAATTTAAGTACTCTTGCATTGAAATTTCAAATTTTCACCAAATAGATTTTTTTTTTTGAAAAAACCTGAAGTAGTTTAGAAACTACATTCAATTTTTCTAGATTCTATTCTTACATATTTTTGAAATAGCCATAGATAACTTATTCAAGGGTACATGTGCAGTTGCCTAACTCTAATTTTGATTTTTGGCCCACTTAAGGGGCCTTTTTCCATGATGATCCTGCACATACCCTTCTTTCTATGGTCTATGTGGAGAGAAGTAAAAAAGTATAGATAATAATCTTGGATCACACATGTTAAACATGAGTAAGCTCAATGTAGCTAAATTTTTTTTTTTTTTTTAATGATTAGTTTCTATTGTAAAAGGCCTACAACCTAGGTTATATGGATCCAATAATACTAATCGCTTAGCAAGGGTTGGCATGTTGTGACTTGTGTACAATGGACCAATGCATATATTTTATCTTTTAGCTTGATTTATAAGATTCATTATTGAAGATCAAATGAATCTTTATTACACATTATTAGGATTGAATTTAGTGTAATTATTTAATATTAAAAAAATATTGGTCAAAATTTAATAAAATTTTAGGTTTGTATCCTTCAAGTTGTGACACTCTCTCATCCTTTTTTTCCAATTTTATTGGTTCTCTTGAAACCAAAAATTTTCTTCCTTTCAAAAGACATCCATTACCTTTTTCTTTGATGAGATTTCTTATAATGGATATCATATGATTCTCTATCTTTCTCCCACTATTTTTCATAAACCTACCCATGATATTTTGGTTGACCTTGGTTCTTAACTTAAAATTTATTATAAGGAATAACTATTGGGAACAACCTACATAGATGCTCATTCGGGATTTTTTTTTTTTTTAATTTTAGAACAAGATTCTTCAAAGTCTTCTATGATCCATTAATCTTACATTACCCCTTGTTGATCATGAAGAGTGCGTCCTCTTTAACATCATTCCTACTTTTGATCATTTCTAATTTTTTCTTGGTCATCCTTAGCTAATCCAATTTTATTCTATCCTCTCCATCTTGTATTATATGTCAAATTCTTCATCAAGGAAGGTTTGCCACCATCTATCATAAATTACACTAACCTCTTTTAATCAATATATAAAAAAAAATTATTATTTTTATATCATAGCCACATTCAATACCACTCCCACCAAAAATCCTATGGAATGAACTAATATTTCGCATATTCCATTTATAAATAATATAGACAACAACATATCAAATAATACATATTTGAAAAGAAACAAATTTACATTTTGATGATTCTCCTCCTCTCAACCCATCACCCACTTATCTTTATCTTAAGCATTCAAGACATTACCCTCTCCTCAATATTTTCCTTCACTTATTCCTACTTTAATTCCTCTTATAATTATTCTTAAAATTAACCCCTCTATTCCACAACACTCTAAAATCTCACACAACATAAATCATCTTCTCAATCAAAAATAAAATTTGTTCTCAAAACTAAAATCTTCCTCAACCTAAAATTAAAATGAATCAAAAAATACAACAATTAAACACACCCTTCCTAAAATGAAACCTCCACTTGATTTTCACACACCAAATCCTAAACCTTAACTTTGTCTCACTATTTTATTTTCTATTTTTCCTATTGTTATCATCATTGAAAGGGAGGCCAAGAAAGGGAGGCCAAGGCTGTGATACCCATCATGTTGTTGTTACTCATATGGACAGATCTTGAACTTGGTTGTGTGGGTGATCAGTTCACCATTTTGGTTGTGCATGGATTTATGGCTTGGTTCATTAGTTGCATTAGATTTTACATTGGTTGTTAGATGATACTTTTTATGGTGAATATGTTATATGACTTTTGTGGTGCTTTTTAATAATATGTATATGTTGATGTTGCGAGTTTATGCTGTTATATTGTTTGGTGTGTTTATTTGTGAGTCTTGGTGAAAGGACAGAGTGGCATCACTTGTTTGCAAGTGCCCTGTCACCCTGCGATTTCCTTTCACAGTGTGTTTTCTATGGAGATTTATATGTTTCACGACATTTGTTTCTATGCAGGATGCATGCACTAAGTCTCGATTCCACCTGCTTCGGCAGGACAGGGCGAGCATCAAAATAAACCCAATGGGATTGATGTTGAAAAAAGGAGTGGTTAGGAAAGAATTTCCGTCCCAAGTTCGTCTTTTGTGAGTCCCTTGTTGTCTATGTTTTTATTTGTCCTTGTTTGTAAATGTGTTCGTGTTGAGTAACAGTTTTGTTTGGAATTTAATAAAATTTTAATCAATTTTTAATTAAGTGTGATTTAATTAATGTTGGGTATGTGTGATCAATTATATATTTAATTGATGGAGTTTTAAGTTAATTGTAGTTTAGTTAATTGAGTTATATTCTTTATTAAAGCAATAGTTTAAATAAAATAAATTGTACTGTGTTGATATTTTAAAAGTCTTATTGCTTTTGTATTTTTGAGTTAATTAAATAGTTTATTAAGTTACAATGTTAATAAAAGAAAATATAAATAAATAAAATAAAATATAAATATAAAATATAAAAATGAATAAAATTGATTTTTAAAATAAAATTAGAAAATTTTCTTTTATGGGGAGTTGTACGGGAGTAGTGGAAAATTAATGAGTTTGGTTGGGGAAATGATTCCCGGAAGAAAAACAGGCATGGGTAACAGAAGTTCTTCACAGTAAAGTTTGGCTGAGAAGAGGGGAAAAAAGCTCTGTGTGAATTTTTTTGGGTTTTCTGTTGTATACTTGTGTGTGGATTTGGAATAAGCTGCAAGGTTCCAGAAGATTTTCTTGTTGGCTGGAGGTAAAGCTTCTGGGAGGAGTTTTAAAGCTGCAGGGTTCCGAGGCAAAATTTGGTACAACTCTTACTTCTACAGCCTACAGTGAACAGGTATTTCATTGTTTTTAATTTGTTTCTTTGTAAAATGCTTTCTTCTGGAAATTAGAATCCTTATTGTTGAAAACCTTGTTTCCGGCTATTGCTGTTAAAGTTTGTGTTGCCTCTGTAAATTTTAGTTTTAAAAAAATAAAAATAAAAAAATGTAGTTGAACAGAGGAAACTTAGAGTATTTTTGTGCAAGGAAAAATGGGAATAAACATAGGAAAACTAGCAAAATTACTGTACAACTTCTTATTGCCTATGGTTGTTGTGGTGTTTCTATTTCTCTGTAATTTATCACTGCAAAATAAAATTTAAGATTCCTTTTGTTTCTTTTGTTTTGGTGGAAATTGTTAAGCCTCTGTATTTTTCTGGCTGTGAGCATAAATTGTAATTTGCAATTCCTCTGTAGAATAGATTTATATTTCCCCAAT
>VDFB02196167.1:0-10662 GCA_007258455.2 Sequoia sempervirens | reverse complement strand
TGTAGACACCTAAAATTGACCTAGGCCTGCAAACTCAATTTTCTCCATAATTCTTCTAAAACATAATTAAAATATTTAATTATGTCCTATCCAAATTCAACTATTAATTAAATAATTCCTAATTATTTCATTAATTCATGGCTTTTATTCTTCTTGACTATTTAAATAAATGAATTACATTTAATTTATTTAAATACACCACTAATGTCTAATCTCTTCTTTAATCAAATAAATCTTTAAATTTATTTAATTAATCCATTATTCCATGTTGATTATTTAAATAAATAAACTTTACTTATTAATTTATTTAAATATGTCTCTAACATTAAATATCCTCTCATAATTAAATAAATCCTCCATAATTTATTTTAATTATTGATCCACTTCCTCCATAATTAAATAATTAAAATTAATTATTTAATTGTCTCATTTATTTCCTCCAAATTTAAATAAAATGATTTATTTAAATTTCCCTCTTTCCAAATAAGTAATTTTAAATTACTATTTGTTCTCACATTATCCCACCTTTTTGAATTAAATTAATTTTAATTCAAAATAGTAGTTTTCCTCCATAAAACAAGTAATTTCTAAAATTATTTGATTTTCTAACTCCCTCTTTTGTCACATGCAATCTTGTCCATTGATTTGATTTTAAATCAAATCTTGGCCACTCATTTTGAATTCACCCTAATATTTCCCTAACCCTAATTATGTGTTGTCATATTCAATCTCATCTGTTGATTTTGGGGCATTTCTCATCCTCAATATTGGTCATCCATTCAAAATGACATTTTCTATAAAATGCCAATTTTTCTCTCATTCTCAGACACTTCATACACTTCATTTTCTTAGAGACTTCATTTATTAGAGTTCATTTCTTACATACTTCATTTGTCTTAGCATACTTTAGTCTATATTTTTCTCACTTATTGCACAAGTGCATGGTTAGCATTTCATATTCAAATCCTTCAACACTTGTCGGTCTTGGCATTGTCAAAATAGCTTCCCACACATAGAATCTAAGGGCACAATCATATTGCAGCAAGTTGAGAAGGTATAATGGAGGCCAGTCATGGAGAATGAACACATTTGGGTGAGATCCTTACATTTTTTTTCATATTATTTCCTTTGCACTCTATTATTGCTTTGGGTTTTTATATTGATGCATTAATAATCATGCTAACCCTAGGAAAATACCCTTAGTTACATTGGTGAACCCAACATTCATTTTTTGCAGTTTCATACAAATATATTTTAGATTTTTTACAAGTACAAGTATGGAACGACGCAATCGTAACTTTCTGAGACCCAACGCCCTGTCGTGATGCATCTGCATTCAAAAACAACGCAGCTACTTTGTCGAGCCACATTCACCAGCCCGAACTATGCATCTGATAGATCGAGCTACATTTGAGACCTATAGCAACACATTTGATCCAGAGCCACATTTTCTTTACCGAACGACACATCTACTCTGTTGCGGTGCATTTTCCTATGTAACTTTTTTTTTTCCTACTTTTTCTAGATTTCATTTCCTGCTTTTTAGATTAGATATTTTTTTGCATACTAATTTGTTTTGTTATAACATATGGCAAGCTAGAGTTGGAGTCTAATCACTATTGTCTGTTGTCATTTATATTTGCAATCTTAATCAAACAAACAACTACAAATTTGTATCTACATTCATGAGTTAAAATGAACATGCATGCATATTCATTGGATTAAAAAGAACACAATCATGCATTATAACTCATGGGCTTAAAATGAATCTACATTATCTTATGGAATTGGTCTAAAATACACAATTGTTTATCTCACATTTTGTTTTGGGCTTTAAAAATGAACAAGTGTTTTGTGTGTTTTGTTGTCCAGCAGTAATCTCTTAAGTGTGTATTCTCTTGCACTTTGAGCAATCTTTAGGAAACAAAAACACTAAGAGATTGTTACTTTATCACCCCTCAAATTTACTTTTGGGTTTTAAAATGAACAATTCTTGTGAGTGTGAGTGGAGTATATAGCATGTGTTTTCTCTTTATTTCATTGCGAAATAAGGATTGATCGAACTATGGATATACTTGCTCACTTTTGTTTATCTTAGAGGGCCTACCTTGTGGGAAAAAGTAATCACCCAAGGGAATGACCCAACCGGTAACACGCTAAATCCAAGCACATTTATAGCCGTTATATAAGTGTGGGTACTGGAACAAAGGCTAGTATCACGAGGTTGGTTCCCATGAGAAGGGAAACAATGGTCTCTCAACAAATGATCAACCCCTAGGAAGGGAAAGTTCTTACTAAAACCCTTGTTATAGTTGGCCAAAAACCTTTATCTATTCTTTGGTGCAGCAACAGTCATTATCAAGGCATCCACATTCTCGTAGTTTTTAGTAGAGATGATCAATCTTCCATGGGAGTTTCATTGGGGCTAGAAGCTTGATTGACCTAAGAAGTGAGTGCACTATAAGGGGGAGCCCATGTGGCCAAGCTTCTGAATTCATCCACTAAGAATAAGTGTAGTTGGAGTAAAATCCGTGTGGAATCTAAAAGAATACATTCTTTCAAGCCATAGGGTTGTACTTGTTTTTTATGTGGTTGTTTTCACAAACTTTCAAAGACAGTGTGTTATCCAAGTGTTTTTCAAACTAAATGAACAATTAAACATCCTTTTCAAATCTGGAACAACACTTTAAACTGAAAACAATCTTCACAATTTGCCAAAATTTGACAAGAAACCAGACTCTGTAATGCAATTGCTAGTTTTTGTGAGGCATTTGACATCCTGCACCACATTTGTTTTTTTCTACACTGTGAATGCTCTATTGAACCACATACAAATTCTCAAATGTCACATCTACCTATTTTACAATGGATTTACTACCTTATGCACCACAACTGATCTGTTGAACCACATATGCTCTTTGAAACACCACATTTTCTCATTTTGTGATGCATTCAATACATTGCAACACATTTGAAGATTAAAATGATGTAATTTCCTATAACATGAGAAAACATTATCACTGTCAAAAACTCGAGGCCAAACAATTGCAAATATATTTCAGACATCTTTTTCTTCAATCTTTGTCCACAACCAGATCAAGAATTGCTCAATTTTTTACATCCTTTCATTTTAGGTTGCATTTGTAGTTTACCATAGGTCTATCAATGCACTTCCTTAAATTGCATCCTTAGGATTTACCATCATCTTAGGTCCTCATTTTCTAGATTTTAGGATAGGAATCCTTGCCATTCTTTGTCAAACATTTTTCTTCAAGAATAGGTTTCCATTGGACTTGATCAAACCATTTCCTTTAGGTATTTGTCTTTTTAGTGAGCCATTTCCAACTCAATAGTCTAGTATGGAAACCTCACTTTTTCATCTTTTTCCTTTAGTCCTTTTAAATTCCTTGACATTCCAAAATTCAGACATTGTCTAAACTTTGTATGGTTGAGTGTTCCTCTCCTTAAGTTTACCAATATTGATTGCATCCTAGAGTCCCTTACATTTTCATTTGCACACCTTTAGTCTCCTCATTTTTGTCTCATTGGAATTTACCATTTTCCTTTGGTCATCATCATTATCATTTTATAGCATTCCTTAATCCAAAAAAACAAAAATTCAAAAACATAGTCTCAAACCATTTGCATTTGGTCATCCTCCATCTTCCCTCATTTGAGAAAAACTTTTATGGTTGAAATAAGACTCTAATGAAAAAAGAGAATGGATCTCTTTGGACAAGGCAACAACCCTTACTATTTCCTTAATGGCATGAATGTAAACAATTTCCCTAATGACATGAATGCAAATACCAACATGGGAAATTCATCCACCAATCCATTCATCAAAATGACTATTCCATCTTCTTCATGCAATCCTTTTGAAAATTTCATCCACAGAGACCAAAATGGACAAAAAATTTAGGAAAACATACACATTGTTGCACAAAATCCTAAAGTATCCTCCTTTGTGGAAGAGTTAGTCTTGCAAGACTCAAATAGACACCCATCCATGCTCCTTAAACAAGGGACTAGCTTACCAAAAGGATTTGACATCAACACCATAAGAGTAGCATCTCCCAATCCTACCAATCAAAGAAACCCATCACATGATGCAAACAACACCTCCATGGGAGCTTCAACACAAAGTGTCAACAATACCATTAATGCTACCTCTATTGGTGCTACCACCACCAAAACTACAACCAATACATCCAATGTGGTTAACAAAACATCTATTGGGGGAACATCAACCCTCCACAAACATCCATAGTTTCCTCACAAACTATTGGATCAACATTTGGGACTTCATCGAGTACAATGGGAACCAACACATCAAACCTCTTTGGAGCTTCATCTAGCTCTATGGGGACATTCACAAACCTTTTATTGGGTTCCTCTACTAATACAATGGAAACAAACTCATCAAACCCCTTTGGGAAGAACAAATGAAGAGTTGTCATTCAAGGATTTCAATCCAGTGTCCCTAATTCATTACAAATCAACACCAATGTTCCCTTAAGACAAAATACCATAATTTCACATGGTCACACCTATCAATTTGGACAAGGAAACCAACATATGACTCCATTTGGTCACCAACATGTTCAAGGACAACAAAATCCACAAATTCAACTTAACACGGCTAGAGCCCACATTCCCACATATGCATCTCAAGTCCATACACATCAAAAAAACCCTAATCAAAACATTCATTTCCAACAAATGCCAAATAAAAATACCCATTTCATTCATCAACAAGACATTCCACATCAGAAAACATCAACACAACAAGTGGGAAATCAATCCATACCTCTCTCCAGCCTATGTGATGCTACAAACAATCCTATTGTGGAGGCACTCACACTCAAAGTTGTTGCTCTTCAAAAACAAGTGGAAACCTTGCAAATGGCCAACAAAAAGTCTTTCATGACATATGACTTATGTCCATATCCATTTGACACAACCTTGTACATGCCACCATTCCCTCTAGGATATGTGGTGCCGCACTTCCCTAAATACAAAGGAAAAAACTAATCCCATCGAACACATCAAAGAATTCACAACTTGTTGTATGGATATTGCCTATGAACATACTTACCTAATGAGACTCTTCTCTAGGAGTCTCGTGGGTCATGCATTAGAGTGGTTCACACAATTTCCTAAAGGAATAAAATCATGGGAAGAATTGGCCAATAGGTTTGTTGAAAATTATGCCTATAACATTGATATGGACATTGACATTATCTCCTTATGTAAACTCACTCAAGAGGACACTGATGAGACATTTATCCCATTCTTCCAAAGATGGAGAACCCTAGAAAGCTGATGT
The DNA here is from genome assembly GCA_007258455.2 of Sequoia sempervirens. Classification (NCBI taxonomy): domain Eukaryota; kingdom Viridiplantae; phylum Streptophyta; class Pinopsida; order Cupressales; family Cupressaceae; genus Sequoia; species Sequoia sempervirens. The sequence continues at coordinate 5,333 of VDFB02196167.1, read as the reverse complement.
CCTATGGAGATACCTAAAAAAGAAAAGGTCACCATGTCTGTACAGAATCTCCTTGGACTACTAAGATAGGGCCTTCAAGTCCATTGTTGCATCACCTTTCCCAACCTTGTTGAAAAAGGAATCCATCTTGAAAAATACTTAATTTACAAAGATGAACTCAAGTATGGTAGAAAAACCATAAACACTACCACAAAAAATAGCTTAGGTGCTTCCAATGACAAAAACAAATATTGGTTTAAAAATAAACACATCACCAATGATGGAGTGGTCGACGCAAAAACGGTCAATGCAACAAGTCATGTGCTCACTCTTAATGGAGTCCAAACTCAAACTGAACCTATCACTACACCAACACCAACTACTAATTCCATTCAAATGAATCCTACTCAATCCAATCAAAGGAAACCACGTCAACCACGACAATTTCAAAAATGCACATACACACCCTTGGGGGAACCAATTGAAGGGGTCCTTAAGAAACTTATTCAAAATGGTGTTATCACATTGGAAGACCCTAAACCATATGACCCTGGTTAGTTCAAGCCATCATGGTGGGATGATAGTGCATTTTGTGATTACCACTATGTCAAAGGGCCTAAAACTTCCTCTTGTCATCAATTAAGAAACCTTGTATAGGATCTTATTGAAAACTGTACTATTGAGCTTGGTGGTCAACAATTTGCATCCAATTCATACCATATAATTCACAAGAATCCACTATAGGATCATGGTCCTAGTAACCCCTCATCATCCAGCACAAAGAATAAAAACAATCAAGTCAATTATGCCTGTGCCACTTTCAACTATTCAGGGGGTCCTATCATCAATAACATTTGGGCTGCTGATGAAGACAAATGTGTCAATACCATTACTATTAAGAAGACCCCGGAATGCAATGTCACCACACACAAAGGCAAGGTCACCATCCTAGGCCCTTCTGTTTGTCAACACAAAGTTACCATACATGGCCCATCTGTCAAGCAACCAAAACCCAATCCAAAATTCAACCTTATCGAGCAATTGAACAAAACGCCCGCCCAAATTTCCATCCTTGAGTTGCTTCACATTTCGCCCACGCATAAGGCTATATTGGATAAGGTCTTGCAAGCATCTTTCATCCTAACTAATATTGATTTCAACCATTTTGAAACCATGGTCAGATATTTGACTTCCCCTCATCACATTACCTTTTCAAACCTTGACTATGCTTCACCCAAACCATCTCATAATGATCCCTTGCATATCAAGGTTTTCATCCATAAGCATAAGGCTAGATGAATCCTAGTAGATGGAGGACTAGGGTTGAACATCTACTCTTTGAAATTATTCAAATATTTAGGCTTTTCTGATGCTTGTGAAGACGCTACAAAGAGTATTGTGATAAAAGCATATCATGATGAAGAACACTCTTCTAAAGGCATCATTACAATTCCAATTCGTGTGGGACTGGTTATTATAGATACAACATGTCAAGTCTTGGATCATGTTATACCTTACAATGTATTGCTTGGTCATCCATGGATTCACACCTTAAAGGCCATCCCCTCCACCTACAACCAATTTTTGAAATTCCCCTTCAATGGCACTGAAATCACTGTACCAGGAGATCCTGATCGTTTTCAATACTGCACCAATTTGCGAGCTACTTCCGAGAACCAAGTGCCTATAAATCAAGAGGCTTCAGCATCCACTTCATCTAAATACATTGACCCATCCACACTCACCAGGTCATCCATATCCACTCCTTCGACTTCCACCACATCATCCTCCTTGGCCACCATACCAAGTACTGACTTTAAGATCCAAGACGTTGGTTGTGGAGAATTCAAATTGAATATGGATTATTGTATCACAACAATACCCAAGCCACCTAAAGTCTATGAGGGACCTTGTTTCACAATAGAACCTAAGAATACTTTCAAGGTTCCTCTAAAGACAGTCTTCACACTATGGGGAGACATGAATGATGAGGAGATTTCAGACTTATTTGCTTGGATCTATAAGGACCCAAAGGAATCACCCCTACTACTAGTACATATCTATGGCAAAGCATACACTATATGCAAAGCACATGGTTTTGATGGTACTAGTGGCCTTGGACAGGATGGAACCAGAAGGAGAGAACCTATCATTCCTTCTAAGAGACCAAAGTATCGAGTGCTAGGGTTTGAGCAACTCATAATTGATGATCAACGTACCAATGTACTTTTGGGTGAGGATGTAATGGCTCCTGAAAGTGTCGAGACAAGAAAATACTCCCATAACAAAATCGACTCTCATGAATGGGAATGGGGATATGATAGAACTCTAAGTGACTATGACATTGATGAACTATTCTTAGAACCTGGCCAACCCTCTTTTGAGGAAATATTTAGACAAATGTATAACATTGATCCTTTGTATAGCCATTCTAAGCATAAATAATTGGTAAGCATTTCACAGGACCCAAATACGAATAAATCTAAATCCTCACGAGCAACGCATGAATTGTTCTACCCCATTCCCAAACCCACCCATCAGCCTGGCATGCCTAAGTCTAGTGTCCATGCCTCTAAACTACCATCCGTTGATAGTGATTCTAATCATTTTCACCCATACTATGATCATGAATATAACTCATTTGAGTCTGAAGATGGTCCTTGGATCGAATCTGACTGTGAAATTGAGGATGGCATTTCTATCTTCACACTTGAGGCTTCCATTTGCATGCTTTCCGCATCTTCCCTGCCCGTTATGGACATTTTTTAGAATGATGAGGCCATTGCAGAATTCATGGGACTCCATGAGGGCATACCAAGTGGGGATCACAAGGCAAGATTTTCTATTGATCTAGCTTGTACGACATACTTTGGGGAGACTGTGCAATCCTCCAGTCACAAAAATATAAGAAATAAAACAAAAAAAGACATGTCCTTAGGTGAAAACCCTAAGGTGCCTTCTAACAATACAATAGTAAAAATAAATGACATATCTGAAGGTGAAAACCTCTCTGAGGCACCTAAGGATGGAGGATTGGACTTTCTTCCTGTGAAATAGGAAAATTTGGAAATGCTTATTGAAGACACCATAGAAGTTAACATTGCTACACTAGAAGACCCCAAAATGGTTCTCCTTGCAACATCATTAACAGAAAAAGAAAAAAATGACTTCCAACAATTCTTCTCAGAATGGAAAGTTAACTTCGCATGGTCATATGCTGGCATGCCAAGTCTAGATCTAGAATTAGTATTGCACCATCTTCCTTTAATTCTAGGTGTAGACATCCAAATTTGGACACTTAATTTATCCAAATTTATCACTTTTTCGTCTAAACATCCTCTTATCAGTTAATTAAATAATATTACTATTATTTAATTAATATCTTTAATTCTACCAAATCCTAAGGTATTTAATTAATAATTAAATACCTTACCTTCCTTAATCCTCTTTTCATCAAATAAATTAAATAAATATTACATTTATTTAATTCCTCACATGTCATTTTCATCTAATCCTAATCCATCTCCTAATTTCTTCATTAGGGATGTGCACATGCCTGTCCTTGATTAGGATGTGTCACATTCCTCCAACTTTTGCAAGTTGGCTTTTTAATCCTCATTTATCTTCTAATTATTGATTAATTAAGCCTAATCATTCTTCAAGGAATTTTTAATTCCTTTTTATTCTTCCTAGATTCCCCTCCTTTATGTGTGAATTTTTAATTCACATTCCATTCTTCCAAGGCTTCTAGAACCTTGGACTTGTCACAATCTCCACATGTGACCAACATTGGACTTGTCACAATCTCCACATGTGACCAAGTCCCACCTTTTTGGAGCCCACCTTTTATCCTCTAGATTATCTTATGAATGTGAATTTTTAATTCACATTTATATCCCCAACCACCTTTCCTTTTCCCATGTAGATTTTTGAGGAATTCTAAAATTCCTCAAATGTCCCTTTCACTCCCACTTGGGGACAAGAAATCCCTTTTTGTGGAAATCCTCTCATCCCCCAAGGTGCATGTCATTTTCCACCTCATGTACCTTTTTGACAACTCATCTCCACCTCATATCCTCTTGTCCACTTCACCCTCCACATGTCAAGATGTGAGGGCTTGTGGGTTCTCAACCCACCATAGCCCTTCATCTTGACCTTGTTGGATCAATCTTGACCCTTGAATTCTCTAGAGAATTCAAATTCTTCTATAAATACCCCCCTCCTCAAGGGCATTTTTACAACACTTCTTCATTTGAGCAACTACATGCTGTCCATTTGCTTTCCAACACTTTGCACTCTCATAACTACATGCTGTCCATTTGAATCCTCAAGCCTTTTCAATCATTCAACCATCTTTGTTCATCATTTTGCATATTGAAGCTTGCATTTTAGTCATTCAATCCATCATCTAAGGAGCACACAACCAATCTAAGCAAGGGCCAATCAAAGAGGTATCAACAACAAGGAAGGTAAAAGTGTTTGTGTTTTATCTTATTCGTGATTCCTTTCGAACTACTCTTTCGCTAATTTTGAGGTGTCCTTGGTATTTTGTTATCTATGTTTCTTAGTTGTTTTGCACATTTAGAGTGAGGGGAATTTGCTGTATCATATATTTCGCATCGGGACCCACACACGTGTCTTGTATTAATGTTTTTGAGTTAATATTTTGCGTGAGGCCTACGTGGCGCGGGTAGCTCTCAGAAGTGCGCGGTAGTGCCTCCTCGTGTAGCCTTACAGAAGGCGGCAGCCTTTCACAGAGTTAGCGGTAGCTTCTTCGGCAGAGTTATGAGCTCTACGAGTTGGGCGGGTAGTGCCTCACAAAAGGCAGAAATTAATGAGTTGCGTGTTACCAAGCAGAGTTGCAAGATTTCTTCGCAGAGTTGTGGTAGCTGCCCCACGTATGCGATTTCCCCACAAAAGAAGTTGCGATAGCCTCACGTAAGTGCGCGTAGCACTCTACGAAGTTAGCGTGTAGCTTCACGTAGCGGTAGCCTCACGAGTGCCAAGCAGCCCCTCACGTAAGGCGGTAGCCCCACAGATTAAGTGTGTAGTGCCCTCACGTAGCGCGGTAGCCGCCTCACAGAAGTCAAGTGAAGGCCCACAGATGCCATAGAAGGCCCACGAGTTGCGTAGCCTTTATAGAGTTAAGTGGCAAATACCACAGGCTACAGAGGCCCCACAGTAGCTGCCAATGGGCCTTACGTAGTGCCAAGGGCGTCACTTTACAGAGTTGTGGTAGTGCCCTTTACAGAGTTGCGACAGCGCCCTTAACAACACAGTTTGGAGGGTAAAATGGGCATTTTGGCTTCGTTTTTGCTCTAGTTTTTTGCTATATTCACGTGATAACTCTCTAA
>VDFB02196164.1:0-22764 GCA_007258455.2 Sequoia sempervirens | reverse complement strand
GAAGATTTTGTAGAACACATCAAGGACATACACGAGAAGGTAAGAGAACATATTAACAAGATGAATATGCAGTATAAAGCTAAGGCAGATCAGAAGAGGAGGTATAAGGAGTTTCAGATTGGTGATGAAGTGATGGTCCACTTGAAGAAAGAAAGGTTTCCAGTGGGAACATATAACAAATTGAAGATGAAGAAGTTCGGTCCCTATAAAATTTTGAAGAGGCATGATTCAAGGAATGCATATGAGCTAGAGTTGCCATATGGATTCAACATTTCCCCTGTGTTCAACATTTCAGATTTGATAGAGTATCATGAAGGTGGCACAGAGGAAGTACCAATGATGGAACAGTGTGGGATTCTAGCACCTACTTCAGAAAAGGAGGAGATTGAAGAAATCCTGGATAGTCATGTGGGAAGGAGTACCAGGAACAGACAGTATGAAGAATATCTGGTGAAATGGAAAAGAAGGCCTATTAAAGATTCATCCTGGTTGTCTAAGGCAGAGGTTGACCATTTGGGTTTTTCCTCCACCATTTGAGACGTGACGGGGTCACTTCTCAAATTACCCTGGGTGTCTGATGCAGGAGCATCCAGTGGTGTAAGGGCAATCTTGCATCACCCAAAAATGGTTAAATTTCAAGTTCATCATTTTTTAGATGTTTTTACATTTTTGGATACCTTTTTCGTCATAATGAAATTCCCAATTTACGGTTTTTATTTTCTATTCCTGGGTTGAAAGATATTGCAGTTTTAGTTTCCCAGATTTGCACCTGAAAAATCTTCTGAGTTGGATTTGAGGCACTTAGAGCTTTTAGAATGGCCCCAAAACTTGCCAAAATTGGCATAGCTAATTTCAAGCATGTTCTTGACTTTGAGACCTTTCCAATGGTTCAAACGGTTCACGAATCGGAGCCCCAGATCAAAAGTTATGGCCCGGGGAAGTTGGCACACTTTCTAGAAGATACAATTGCAAATGTTCTTTTGAAATTTGAAGTTTAAGTTGTAATTTTCGGCGCCAAACTGCCTAAACTCAAATTTTAATGTTGTTTTGGCTCCAAACTAAAGAGGAGCTCTATTTATGGGCGGGTTTCTAGCATTTTTGGGTAACTTTTGGGGACAAGCTCGCATATTGCGAAAGGGTGATTCTGTAGCTTTTTGTAACTTGCATGTGTTGTAGAACTTGGGGATTTGAGATCCTCTGCATGTAAGAAGCTCCATTTTCTGAATAATAAAATTATTCTCTTATTTGTGGGTTATTTTCTGTGTCTCGGGTTGTGCCCTCATCATTCTTATTTGTAAATACAAATATACACATGTATATAGGTAAGAGTGTCCAATAATACTAGTTCTTGATAATTAAAATGTGGTAATATCTAGTTTTTCAAGAAAAATCTTTAGAATGCTCCCATCCTAGTGTATAAAAGTTATTCAAATAGTTCATGATTAGAATATTCCCTGACTATTAGAATTTTTTCTCTCTATCGTCTTTCATGTGTTACAACAACATATCATTGTGCATATAATCATCTTCTTATAATAAGTTTGAGAAAGGCATGTGCGAAGAATGATGTACATATGCATATAGGAATATGGCTTTATATTACAAAACTTTTTTCAACAAAATGAAAATTGCTTCTTGTATTATCAATTCACTATGTCTGATAGGTTGCATTTTAGTCAGAGTTTCGTACTTAGCTACATGATATCAATGGTTGTATGAGATATTGTTTATGATATAATTATTACACTACACTAGTTCTTAGATGACATGATATAATTTGTATACCTTTATGTACTACCCTTGTGAAGGGTAGGAAAAATTCTAGTTGGAAGGTGTGCGGCGGACCACCAGTTTGTGGTTGGGGGAAAAACAATATGATGATGATCTCCCTCTTAAAACTGAAGAACACAAAAGACTTGACTATGAAGAGACTCTTTGTATTACCATGCATACTCGAAAGGATGTAAATATTATGTGTTTTAAAGTGCATACTTATTTGATAGAAATCCTTATGTACATGATAAACTGATTAATTAATGAATATAATTTTGTTACAAAGAAATTAGTCATAAAAAATCATAGTGCACATTTTTTGAGGATTGCACTTTACTAGTTTAGATCCATGCATCAAAATGAAATATATGACAAAAGGGATTTAACCCACCCATAATGCTCAAGATTGAACCTCAAAATTTCATGTATATTTTGAAACATTCATGTTATAGATTGATGCTACTATTTTTGGGAGGGGAAAATCAAATTTTCACGTCTTCAACATTATTCTTTTGTCATTGATATTAGAGTTAAATGTGTAGTTTCTTTCATTTAATTTTTTTGACAAGGAAAAATGATTAATTAATGAGTCATAACAAATTAAATAGATTTCTAAACAACAAATATGAGTAGGTTTACTACAAATCCACCACCTCCAAGAACAAAAAGAAACTAGGAAACTAACAAAACATAAAATATTAAGTAAAAACAAATTCATTAAGAATTGAATAAGGTAGACTAAAAGAAATAAAATTATAATGATATGTATTTATTCTTAAATATAAGTCTTGTCTATATTAATGTATTGTAAAAATACCAATATAATAATGAAGCTATCTATATATAAGTGTATTACAAATACAATATGTTTCGAAAAGGAAGAATAATTTAAGGTACATTTACTCTTAAGTCATCTTTTTCCGATAAGATAATAACATACCATATGGAAATTACTTTGCACTTGTTGGGAAAAATGCTAACATATATGCATGTTGCATAGACAATACATCAACAAAAACAAGAAAATTACACATATTTCTCCTCTTTCTGATGATGAATCACTGAGTGTGATCTGAAATGCCAAGCTAAAAAGATACACAGTGTAAACAAGAAGCACACAATTCTTACTCATTGATTGTGGAAAAGTCATACCAACTAAAAAAGTTTCAATTATATCAAAATAAAATATATTTTAGTTCTATTATTTTGAATTTTGTGCATAAAAATTGTACAATATTCTTAGTGTTTGTTATTGTAAACCTATAGGTATGTTTACTTTAGACTATTCCTATTTTTATTGGCAAGATATTTTAATAGACTTCAGATCTTGGATAAAGTTTGATGGGGCATCCATTGACAGGGAGAGGAGGCACTGGATCTGCTGATATTTTTTCATTTGGATCAATTACCTTGTATCCACTAAAAGCCCTTACAAAATGATGCATAAATAATAGTATCTCTGTCTTTGAAAAATCCCATCCCGGACATTTGCGGAGGCCTCCTCCAAATGGTACATATGTATAAGGAGCAATGGGAGTTGCATCCTCATCAAATCTTGAAGGCATGAATTTTTCTGGATCACTAAAGTACTTTTCTTTGTGATGTGTAGTATAAACTGTCCACATAATCTGTACATACAATACAATCATATACATATTTTTAGTTTATCCAATTTTATGAAACAATAAACATTTGAATCAATTCAATAAAATTGAAAAGAAGAATTTAACTTACTTTAAATCCTTTTGGAATAGTATAACCATTGTAATTAATATCTGTAATGGCCTTGCGAAATGTCCCAAAAGATGGAGGGAATATGCGCAATGTTTCTTGAGCCACTTGCCATGTGTATTTCATATCTCTTAGATCTTTCCATTGAATTTCTTCTCCTTGTTTTTTATTTGAAAGTATGTCAAGATGCTCTATCATGCATATAAACTACAAGTGTTAAGCACTAAAATATCAAATAACATGATGAGCAAGAAAAAGCTTAATCCAAAAAATTAGGAAATGAATTAATCCAGAAAAAGATCGTAATGTAAGAAATTCTAAAGTTGGTAATATAAGATGTAGCCTTGAATATTTTGAAAACATAAATAATATTAATGAGAACAGATTTCCATAATTTATGAAGATTATTGTCAATGTTTGTGGAGTGGATTGTGTCAGTATTTTTAAATCAATATTTTGGATCACACTCGAGATGAAAAAAACAACATAAAGAATATAAACATAATCCCTATGCTCTGTTTTTCATCCTGATGATAGATCATGGAGTGTGATCTGAAACGTTGATACAAAAATACGACACAATCTAATCCAAAAATTAAATAAACTCATATTTTCATTAACTTAAATAGATTCCAAAGGTTTTGATATGAGATGGAGTCTTATACCTTGGGCCATCTTTTCATAGCAATCGGGATTTGAAGACAAGAGCTTGAACATAATTGTGATGGGTGATATGGTGGTGTCGTACGAGGCGTGGAGTAAACCAGAAAAGTTGTCGATGATCTCCGAGTCTCTCAGAGGATTTCCTCTTTCATCTCTGAAGGTCAACAACACAGACAGCAAATCCTGCGTAGGAGAAGCCCGGCCAGCGCTCAGATCGCTTCTTCTCTTTTCTATCAAAGCAATAAGCATTTCATCCAGCTTAGCCCGGGCCTTAACCGCTTTGTTAAAACGAGTCCCTGGGAAATTTATGGGAACAGACAGATTCCCAGCGAGAACGGTCTCCAAAAGATTATGAAGTGGCCGCAGTTGATTCTCCTCCCTTATGCCGAAAAACAAGCTGCATGCAATGGAAAAGAGAAGCTTTCTTACCAGAGGAAGCACCTTCACTTCATCTTTTCCTTTCCAGCTCTCATCTATATGTTGCCGGATTTCCGAGCTCATCTGAGCAACGTAGTTCTGCAAGGCAGCAGGGCCGAAGAAAGTGTCAATGGCGGCACGAAAAATCCGATGCTCCTCTCCAGTTTTGGCGGCCACAGAGTCCTCCCCCATTAGTCGCAAAAACGAGGCCGGCCATGAGACTACCACAAGCTTGTTCTCGTTGGACAGAAGTAAGCGGTTCCCCTTGTCGCCGCACACTACTATTGTGGGATAGCCTGTCAGAGAAGTCATGAAAACATCCCCGTACTTTGCTATTCTCTCGTCAAAAAACTCTTGGGCTCTGTTAGAGCGAAGAGCTCCTAAGAATTTCAGTGTCTCGCCCACCAGAGGGAGGCCGAGATTTCCAGGGGGGAGTTTAGCAGAGGTTTGGCGCTTAGAACGCAGAAGCAAAAGCACAAGAATGATACCAGCTATTGCCGTCAGGGAAATCGAAAGAGAGAAAGGGAAAGACTCCCCTTGGAGCTTTTCTGCAACTGTTGCTCTGATAAAATGGAAGGAATCCATTTTTGGACAGCGCAAAGCAGAGAGGGGGAACAGATGACGATTTGGGTGTGTATGGGAAAGGCTATAAATAACGTGTTTTGATTGCAAACTCGGTTTTTATTCAAACACTGCTTAGGTGAAGAGCCGTCATCAACACGTGCTTGAATTGTATGTCTGCGAAAGACTTTTGTAACCAGTTTTTAACAGTTTATATATTATAGCGACTTTTGTTAACAATTGTTGACAGTTTATATATTCCAGCCGTCGCTCATGGCGACCATCTCTTGGCAACTCTTACATCGGAGGGCCAGCAGCTCTTCGGCACTTGTACGGCCAGATCTCTTCTGCATTTGTATATATAATATCTATATTTATTTGCAGTGTCCAAGAATTCCTTCTCTCTTACGTAATCATGATAAAAATATGGACTTCAAAAGTAAACAAATCTTTAGCACGCAGTCTACAGAAATAAGGATTCTTAATATAGAATGCTATCGACAGCCTAATCCCGACCTTTTAGAACTTTCCTATACAATTGAAAAAAGAAAAAGTTATGGCAAAAACACCGTACTTGACTATTTAGAGGTTTCTTTTTCTAGAACAAGTATCAATTTCTTTTTCTTGGACTATGCGGTTTTCAACAAGAGTGAGCTTCTTGTTTTTCATTTTTTTTTTTTTTATTGATAAAAAATGCAGAAATTACAGAGGAAATGCAGTAAAAAACTGCAAGAGAAAATTACAACAGTAAAGCTGAAACAGAGACAACAAAACCAGCAGCCCATAGCAGCATAAACTTAAATCATATAGCAGTACAAACAATACAATTACAGAAATTACATAAAGACCCAGCCACTAACAAACCCAGTCTTGAAAAAAAGACTTTAGGCCATGGGAGACAATGACCATCCTCTTGCTGAAAAGTTGATTGACTTGAAGTTTGATCTGCTGAATTTGAAAGTTGATCTTTAAGTTCTTCTCAGCTTTAGCCTGTAAATAAGAAAACAAAGAGATCAGACAATAAAAAATGTCTGAGTAAAGCCCGAGAAATGCAGCTCCCTGATGATCATTTAGACTGTTAAAGATAGCTCTACACCTGTTTTTCCATATGAATGAAAGAATGACATGTCTAATGCAGAAGGGACAATTAGCTATTTGGATCATCATACATTTCACTCTGTCCTCAATGGGCAGTTTGCAATGTAAAATCTTCCAAGCAATTAATTGAGCATCCGTATTACCTTTTGATTTCCAAATCTGAGCAGATAATTTAGACCAAAATTTTTCACTGTATCTACAGTTCCAGTGGAGATTCAATCGAGCTTTTAAAGATAGATTTGGAAGCAACTGCAAGTAAGCCTTTTTCAAAGGAAAGAAGAGAAAAGGATAATAGGACAGCCATAACCAATCCTTGTAAAAATTACAGTGGATAGGAGTGCACAGTTTCATAGTCAGATCAAGCGAGACCAAAGATCGAACAAAAATTAAGAAGACTTTGTATTTATTGCTTAGCTTATATTGGTCTTTGATAGAGTGCCATGACAACCAGCTCATAGTGTCAAAGTCCCACAAATCACCAATATTGTGGACTCCTTTTTTAAACAAAAAAAAAGATTGCTTAGGAAAGATTAAAGCAAGAGGTTGATCTTGATAAATGATATGCTTATTCCACCAAAGTGAAGAAGTGGAGAAGCTAAAACCATGCTGAAGTGAATTATCTCTCCATTTTAGAAGATGACAAGTGCACTGCGAGGCTTTCCATATGGATTGGAGAGGAGGTGAAGCTTTTATAGAAAAAAAAGGAGCATGAAGAATTTTGTCCACATTTTCACAACACTTATATTGTGTCCTTATTTTTAACAAGTACATGTTTTTTCACTTTCACTTTCACTTTTCAAATTAATCTTGAAAATAAAGTATATCATACAATCCAACTTTTCTTTCTTTATATTTTATATCTTTTCTTAACTACAATCATTTTGATAAGTAGGAGGTATTTTTCCACAGCGTGTCAAATTATGATATTGCTATTAGGATTCAACCGTGTAGTTTCGAGTCAAACGCATTAACTACAATCATTTTGTTATTTCTCTTAGATAGTGCTTTTGAAATTATCATGACCAATGTCATTATTGCCATCTACATAATTTGATGCTTTCATTGAAATCATCTTGATGGTGCTTTAAATCATCTCAAGCATGACTCTAGATATTTTGAAGATGCTTTAAATCATCTCAAACATGACTCTAGATATCTTCAAGGTGCTTTAAATTATCTCAAACATGACTCGATATAAATTAATTTTTTTATCAAAATTAATAGAATATATTAAATTAATTATGTCAAAAAAATATAATGTGTTATTTGATTTTATTTATTTATTTGTAAGATCGATATAAATTAATTTTTTTTATCAAATTTAATAGAATATATTAAATTATATATTTAATTTTAGTAGAAATACAATATTATTAAGATAAGTTAATGATGAATAAATCTTACAATATTATATTTTATTATATCAATATTTTATCTAATATAATTTAAAAATATATAAATCTTAATAATATAAATTAATATAAATATTTTTAAATTAAAATTTATAATTTTAATAAAAAAAATAATAATATTATAATATAAATTGTTTTCAATTTTTGAACACTTTTGATTCGAGTTATGGGGACCTCATCTTCAATATAACCACTCAACTATCATCTCAATGGAATTTGAACCTTGATGACAAGAACAACAACGCCACCTTGAATCATCATCGAGGGAGTCTTCCTAAACGGTGACAAGTTGCACCAGTGATCCCTTTCTCGTTGAAAGCTATGCAATTATATTTCTACGATTTTGAATACTTTCTGTGAGGGAATACGTTTGAATAAAACGTAGTCAGAGAACGTAAATATCAGTTGCTTTCCAGCCAGAGAACTTTAGTATAAGTTACTTTCCACTCTTCTTGTTATACACGCTATACCTGTTATATCGAACAAGAAATTCCAATTTGAGATATGGCGATTCTGATGCAACGAAACAGGAGGTTAAATGAAAGAGCACGTATAGACAGATGTGGCTATTTGATTTGATTTAATTGTATTCATGTTTACTGGATTTTATTAAATTATAAATGAAAAACATGTAACATATTAATGGACAGATGTTGAGGAGTCTATTTGGGAGCATGTTTCCCATTATAATTAATTAGCCGAATGATTTGTAGGAAATGTCAGTGTCTCGCCCACCAGAGGGAGGCCAAGATCTCCAGCGGGGGAGTATAGCAGAGGTTTGGCGCTTAGAACGCAGGAGCAGAAGCACAAGAATGATACCGGCTATGGCCGTCAGGGAGATCGAAAGAGAGAGAGGGAAAGACTCTGCTTGGAGCTTTTCTGCAAATGTTGCTCTAATAAAATGGAAGGAATCCATTTTTGGACAGAGCAAAGCAGAGAGGGGGAACAGATGGCGATTTGGGTGTGTATGAGAAAGGCTATAAATAACGTGTTTTTCCTTGCAAACTCGGTCTTCATTCAAACAGTGCTTAGGTGAAGAGCCGTGATCAACGTGCTTGAATTTTCTGTCTGCAAAAGACTAGTGATTTTTGTTAACAGTTGACAATTGTTTGAAGGTTTCTGGATTAGATTGTGTAAATAATTTTTTTCATCAATGTTTCGGATTGTGATCCATCATCAAGATGAAAAAAAAGCTCAAAGATAAAAATAACAGTTGTTAACAGTTTATTTATTACAGCCCTCCTTCATAATGACCATCTCTTGACGCGGAGAGCCTGCAGCTCTTCGCCACTTGTACGGCCAAGATCTCTTCTGCACTTGTATATTATAATATCTGTAGTTATTTGCAGTTTCCAAGAATTCCTTCTATTACCTGATCATGATAGAAATATTTTCAAAATTAAACAAAAATACTTTAGCACGGCCATCTACGAAATACAGATTCTTAATATAGAATGTTATCTTCAAAACAAAGGACAACGTTATCCCGACATTTTAGAACTTTCCTGTACAATTGAAAAAAGAAAAAGTTATGGCAAGACCACCCTTACTTGACCTTGAAGGATTTCTTTTTTAAGAATTAAAAAAAAAGTTATGGCAAGATCACTCTTATTTCATCATGTAGGTTTATTTTTTATTTTTTTTATTCTTCTTAAAAACAAAAAATTATGGCAAGATCGCCCTTACTTGATTATGTAGGGTTTCTTTTTTCATAACAAATATCAATTTCTTTCCTTTGGATTATGCGTTCATAATATTTGGAGAAAATTTCAATAAAAGTGTGCTTCTTGTTCTTCATTTTACAATCACATTTTAATTATAGATTGTACAACAATTTATAGATTATATATGGTCATTTTTTGATGTATGGTAAGTCATTCTCTATCATCCAATTTCTTTTTTTTATATTTTACATTTTGTCTCAATTATAATCATTTTATTATTTCTATTAGGTATAATAGTATGCCCACATCTTCACAACACTTATATTGCATCTTTATTTTCAACAAGTACATATTTTTTCTCTCACTTTCACTTTTCAAAATAATCTTGAAAAGAAAGTATATTATACAATCCAACTTTGTTTTCTTTATATTTTATATCATGTCTTAACTATAATCATTTTGCTATTATCTTAGATAGTGTTTTTGAAATTATCATGACCAATATCATTATTTCCATCTTCATAATTTGATGCTTTCATTGAAATCATCTTGATGGTGCTTTAAATCATCTCAAACATGACTCTAGGTATCTTGAAGATGCTTTAAATCATCTCAAACATAACTCTAGATATCTTAAAGGTGCTTTAAATTGTCTCAAACATGATTTTAGATATGTTGAAGGTGCTTTAAATCATCTCAAATATGACTTTAGGTATGTTGAAGGTGTTTTAAAACATCTCAAACACGACTCTAGATATCTTAAAAATACTTTAAATCATCTCAAACATAATTTTATAAAAATCTTAAAGATGCTTTAAATCATCTCAAACATAATTCTAAATATCTTGAAAACCATGCAATTATCTTTAAATCATGTCAAGCATGATTGTAGGTATCTTAAAAGCTATGCAATTACAGGCGACGACAAGTTGCAGCAGTGATCCCAATTATACTTCTACGATTTTGAATACTTTCTGTGAGGGAATACGTTTGAATAAAGGGTAGTCAGAGAACGTAAATATCAGTTACTTTCCAGTCAGAGAACGTTAGTATAAGTTAGTTTCCAGTCTTGTTGTTCCTACAAAGTATACCTGTTACATCGAACAAAAATCTCCAATTTGAGATATGGCGATTCTGATGGAATGAAATAGGAGCTTAAATGAATGAGCACTTATGGATAGATTTGGTAATAATATTTAAGGGCATGCTTCAATGGATAGTATTATTATATATAGTGAGTGAAACACAACTCTTAATAATTGAAATATATCCCTCAATTTAAATGAATTCACATAGTGATTTAATTTTATTGAATGCTAAGTTTTAATTAATTGAACTTTCAAAGCGCAAACCCTATAAAGGCGTGCTCTATTTTTTCTTTTTTCTTTTTGCATAATGCTAAGTATATAATTAATTGAAGCTAGCCTCATAAATGGATTGTTGGGAGAATTCAATGCTAATGTTTACAATTCAACTCCAAATTCCAATAATTTCCAATAAAATTTATAGTTTATTTTAATACCTATGGTGGCCCAAAATGGGATAGGGAGAAGTCAAAGAGCATACATGTTGATGTGATTTATAGGCATGCACAACACATATAAAATATACAAAAAATTATCTCTCTTGAAAGATATTTAAATTCTTAAAGAAAATTTATCATCCTAAGGCTTCAATTGTTAGGTCTTGATGTACTAATTTTTACTCAAAGTTTCTTGTAGGTTAATTAACAAAGGGACACACACATTTGATAACACCATTTTAAGTTTAGGATAAGATAAATTTGTAAAAGATAAACAAGATTTCATTTCAAGTCACTTAGATCACAAGTTATTTTGAAGAATTTATATGAATTACCCATAACTTTGATCACTTATTTTCAAAATTTACCAAATTACTTTAAGAAAATGAAAAAAGTTAGGGAGGGAAAATAAAGGGTAGGGAATTAATTTTTAGTAATACTACACATATATACTTTAGATTCGTAAATGGTCACCCTAACTAGTTTATGTTTTGCCAAAAATATTCACAACTAAAATTAAACAATGCTAGCATTCAAAGAAAAGCTCATAAATTCAAGAAATAGACCAAACTACACCTAAAAATTGACAAACCATTCTAATATTTCAAAATATTGACAAGGAATTTACAATCACTTATGATTTAAAATTTTCATGACTTAACTAGTATCACATTTACAAATCTTACAAGTGTAAACAAACAATACTACTTATCTAAATGAAAAGAAACCATGAAATAGGAAAAATATTAATAATTATAAATAAATTATTTGCCCCATAGTTATTTTTGATGAGGGTGTTACACACACAACAACATGCAAATATATTTCATTATACAAACAACATAACTATTTATCTTGAAAGAGACTCTAGTTGGTAAAGAATTAGTTATCCCAAAGGTCGAGAATGTCAGGTCTTGACTCACTAGGTTCACCAAGGGTTCATTGTTTAGTTCTTATTTTCATATAGAGGCATGTTGCTATTTTATAGTATTCACTAGTTACCAACTAGTGAATCTAGTGATCATAACAAATTATGCATCTATCAATTTTCATAATATTCAACATTATCTTTATTCAAAATAAAGTGCAAAAGATTCAGAGTAGGAAGAAAAGAGATCTAAAAAATCTTAATTACTTTTGATATTACCCACACACATACTAAAAGATAAATAATTGAAATTATAAACTATTTGTATTTCACTAGATTGCTTCATAGCCACATGCAAAATAGTGCAATATTTTAGAGAATAGAATCGTTCACCAATGAGATATCTTCAAATTTTACCCAAAGATGGTGCAATAAATTGATTATTTTACTAGGAATGAACAATTTACAGTTATGAAAAATGTGTGATTAGGAATGACCTTCAATTGCTTCAATATTAAAAATACCTACATTACATACAAACATTTGTTAAAACTAAAAATAAAACATGAAGTAAAAAAATAAATTGACGATATTCCAATTTAAGCTCTACCATCTTAAAAAAAAAAAATCTTTAACAAAAACAACTCATTGCCTCTTATAGAATACAAGATAGGATTTTGTTATAAAAATGACACATGGAAAGAAAAATAAGACAATCATCAAAAGATACATGGCACAAAGATATATTTTGCACATGGGAGTGCAAGTAGATAATTTTTGGGGAATTGATCAAAGTTATTCTTTCTTCAAATTTAGAATTAGAAGATTTGGTCAAACTTATCTTTTATTTTTATCCCTCATCTTTCCTATTATGTAACCTCAAAATATGATTTACTTCTAGCATTGGGCAAAATGCCTGCTACTGGATCTATGTTTTGACATTGGGAAAATACCCACTACCAGATTTGTAACTAGATCTCCATCTTTCATCCAATTTCATTATTAATGCTTCTTTATCACTTTTCTAAATCTTTTCGACATCTACATTCAACATTTCATCATGTGAGATTACTTTACATCTATCTTAATATATCAATTCAATCTTCATGAAACTTTATTTTTGCTAACCATTGCAAAAAAAATTAATCAAACAAATCCTCACCTTTAAATCCATTATCCTCATTAATATATTCTGATATGATCCTTAACATAAATGTAATTATCAAATTTTCCATAACTTTTGATTGATACAAGACTTGGGGAATTTACATGGCTACAAAACTCATAAAACCTTTCACTATTTGATCCAGTAATAAGACAATTATATGATAACCTCAACCTTATCATTCTAAACTTTTGAAGTGATTGTAAACATTAATAATTATCATTTATCATTTATACCTTGATTAATATTTCTTTTGCAGGACAATCTTCCATTACTGCATCTGTAATTGGAATGAGAAATTCTTATCTTGTACCTAGTTCAGTAAACCTCAAAATCTTCGCTTTGCATACATTATTATTTCAAATTTTAACCCATCTTGAGGTCCACTTTAAGATGAGAAAACTATACAATGATGCCAAAGGAATTTGCGAGTTGAATGACAGTTACAAGACATGATGTGTTACCAGATATAGGACTCAAAGATGCAACATCTGGTTCCATAAGACCATATTTCCCCAAAAAGCATAGGGGAGAAGGGTCCATAGTGGAGCAGGGTCCAATAGTGGGGATAGAAGTAGTCCTTAGTGGGCCCTATAGTAGAGCATCTTAATATCCAATTGCAAAACACTTTTTATCCATAAAATACATAAACTGAAAAATCATGTGATGCCACATTAGTGCACCAACAAAACATGACTTAGTGCACCACTATCTGTCTCACTTTATTTTTTTGTCCCTTTTTGGATACCTCAACAAAAAGCATGCTGATGTGGCATCATATTTGATGATGTGACCCTAAAACGAAATATAGAAGCACATGAGTTGCCAAATAAACTGTTGTACAAAATTGGGATTGATTTTCAAAATTTTCACATAGAATTTTGAGAAACACAAAGTTAGGGTGCTCCACTATGGGCCCCTCTCCCCTAATTATTTCAAGTACTTTCATAGGTGAATTCATCATAAATTTGGGTTTTTCCAAATTTTGTCAACTTATAGATGATGCAAGCTATGCTATGTTAGGAATGGTCCCCATGCTATTTCAAGTACAATGGAGCATGTTGTGAGATCACAAAAAAATTAAAAATCAATAAAATTAAATTAAAACATTCACAAAAACTAACAATATATTAAACATTGCTTCTTTGTGGGTCATTTGGCCTCTAGTTACCCACAAGCTCATCGCAAGGGTGTTGCAACTTGGTGGAAGGATGCTCTCTCGAACCACCTCACGGTTGGTTCTCCTCCTTCAGAAGTTTCTTCAGAGGATGATGACCCTATTGTTTCTTCTTAGGAACATATGTCTGCTCTTATTCTGACTAACCTTTCTATGGAGCCACTATTGGATCAATCTGTTGATGTTGTTTTGTCTGAGCCTACCCGAACTTCGTTGATTGTTGTTGATGGTCCTTCATTAATTGTTGTTGATGCTCCTTCGCTTGATCCTGTTTCCTCTCCTGCACTGTCGTCTCCCCTGTTGTGTGGTGGCTCTTTGTGCTTGGTGGCTTCGGTTGATCTACTTCTCTCACCTCGATCGGTGGACTTGGATTCTAAGTCTTCCTAGTTTGTTGTGCTGAGAAAGAAGAAGGGACTCCCTCGATCTGTGGCTTCCTCATGGCCTAGGGTTAAGGGAGTCAGATTGGTCCCCTCAAAATTTGGGGTTGTCTAAGTCTTTGTATGTGTTCCAACAACTGTTTGTCAGTTGTTTCTGTGTGTGGTCTGTCCTTTTTATTCCTAGTTCATTCCTCGTTGAACTAGCTTCTTTTTATGGTCCTTTGGGCTTTTTGTGTAAAGGGTACAACACCCTGTAAATGTTGCTTATCTAATAAAAAACAATATATTAAACATAAATTCTCAATCATATCAAAATAATACATATTTACACTTCTCTTAAAGCCTACACTTAATAAAGAAGACATAAAGTTTAAGGAACTTAAGTCTATGTATGTGATTCATACTTTTCTCTATAAAATTTAGAAGATAATGGTACACTTATATTAAGCAACATAATTTGGTTTAACATTCTAAGCCAACCTCTAGAGAGAGCCTTGTTGCCAATCAAACATTTATAGCCCTAGTAAGGTTATCTCTATACCTCCCCCAAACATAGCTTTACTACTAGCCAGGCATCCATAGCCTCGATAGAGATATTTGGATAACCTAAAGTGTTAAATTTCTCTTTTCATTTGTCTTGATGTTTCTTTGAAGCTCTTTTTCAACTTTCTAGCATTAAATCCTTCTATCAAGTTGGGAATTATAGTGGTAGGAAAGGAAACCTTTAGATTTTTCACTCAAAGCAAACAAGTATTATCCCCAAATTTACCATAAAAAATCCTGTAAGTTTTGATATGTATATAGTCCCATAAGAACTTCATAAGTTACTTCAGCTAAAACAAGCAAAATTCAAGAGGCATTCAAATAAGAAGTAATTAAGAAAAATAAAAAAATTCATAACTTTGTAGTCATTTAAATAATTCAAGACTTTCACTTTAGGGTATTTCCATGATGCTAGTTACTCCCCACTTTGAACTCAAAATGTAGAGAACCCCAAAGTACGACAAAACAAAGCAAAAGAAAACCCCAAACCAAAACCAACTGAAATAAAAGCAAGCCTATTTGCATATGTACACAAAAGAAACAATGGGCCTTTAAGGTTGAAAATAATGTTTTAGGAATTTTCCATTGATGGAAAATGGAACATCTTCCCTAGTTAAATTCTTTAGCCTATATGTACTGTCTCCTAGAATTTCTAATATTTGGTATGGACCTATCTAGAATTTGTCAAATTTTCCACGGTCTCATTTTTTTTCATGTGCCTTATCCCAATGCAAGACCAATATTGATATTCTAAATGATTTAAATTCAACTCTTTTATCAAACCATCATTTTACCACTAATTTTTTTTAGCAAAATGATCAATCACTTTCATGTACTTTTTGTCCAAACACATTAGTTGCAATAACCTAGCTTCCATCTTGTCATATAAGCCTAGGTATTCTTAAGCAAACTACCAAATGGGAATTTTCAAATTAATTGGTAGGATAACATCAATTCCATATACTAAGTGGTATGTAGAGTTTCCAAATTTAGATTTTACCCTTGCTCTATCCACCCATACTACGAACTTTAATGGGGAATGCCATTCACTAGGGTTCTTTTCATTAATTTCTTAATTATATCTATCAATTTTTTGTTTGTTGACTCTTCTAATCAATTTCCTTGTGGATAATAATTAAATGGAAACTCTAAAATAATACCATACTCAAATTCCCAATTAGAAAATTTTAATGAAGAAAAATCAGGGTCATTTTTACATACCAAGGAGTATGGTGTTCTAAACCTCATGATGATATTTTATTCTAAGAACTTTATTACGATTTCTATCGTACATAATTTTCTACACATTACTTCAGTCTACCTAGTACAATTTAATCCATTATTGTGAGTACATACATATGTCTTGTAGATGAAGGAGGGTTAAACATTCTAATAAAATCCAAACCCCATTGTGCAAAAGGTCACATTTCTATCACTAGTTGCAAGGGTTGGGTCGTATATCTTTCTTTAGCTACAACTATCTAACATATATGAAAAATTTTCACATGTTCAAGAATGTATCTTTAAATATGGGCCAATAATAGCCCACTCTTAAAATCAAGTAATTAGTAGCCAAGGGATCCCCATGAGCTATTCTAAATATTTCATGGATTTCTTACAATACATTGTCTGCCTCCTAACGATTTAGAAATCTCAAGTAAATTCCTTCATAATTATTTTTAAATAGGATCCCTCCCTTAACCATATAATGTTAGCCAAATAGTAGTTGGCTATCAAATAATGTACTATATTAGCATGCCAATCATCTTGTGTTATTATATTTACCATATACTGTCGACTAATAATTTTTTGACTAGTCTTTGCAATTGATCTAACCAAAGCCTATTTGAAAAATAAATTCATTGGTGTTATTTCAATATCAAACTCTTGCAAGATAGTAACCTATTTAGCTCTCTTTTCCCTTAAATCATTCTGCATTAACAATAATTGAACTTTTGAGTCTAGTACGATTGCCTTCACTTGACTAAAAAGAATATAGTTTTTAAAATTTCTCACTACTTTTACTAGTGAAAAGGCTTTATTTTTTATATCCATGTACTTAAGCTCAGCGTAGTTGAAAGGAACACTCATGGAGGTGATTGATCATTCTTCCTTATCATCTCCTCTTTATGTTAAAAGACTGTTGCACAAGTTTGAGTTGACGTAAATGAATAAATATAGAAAAAAATCATATATTCAATGCTTGTTAATACTAGATCCTCAACAATTACTTATTTTATGTTCTTAAGATTCTATAGTCCACTCAAATTTAGTATCCATTTTTAACATAGTGTTCAATAGTTGGATTATCTTAGCAAATCATGTGATAAATTTTCAAACAAAATTGATCTTACTGAAATAAGATTTTAATTCTTTCTTGCTCCCAAGAGGTTGGAGTTTCATTAGTGTACTTACTCTGTCAAGGTCAATTGAAACACCTCTTTTCAATATAACATGAACTAAGAGTTTACCTTACATAACTAAAAATATATGTTTCTTGGGATTGAATGAGATCCCACAAGGGTATGTGTTGGATCATGATGGGCCAAAAAGTGGTGATATGATGGGTATGTGTAGGGTATGTGGCTAACGACTTTTTATTTACCCAAAATTGATGAAACGAAAAGGGTTTTTAAAGGAGATTCTCAGTTTTCCACTAATATAAATTATGCTTTACTTTGAATTTAATATATAATTATTATTCATTTTCTACTTGAATTATGACTAAAGTCCTAATTGATAGACTGATTGAAAAAAATCTATAGTTTTCAAATGGTGTCACATTTTTTGAATTTGAAATATGTGTCACATTCTATGCTTCACATACTATTGGATTAAAAAAAAAAGAATTTCATGAATTTTTGATCAAGTTAAGGTGGTCAGACATACGAGTTTTATATTTTTTAAAAGTTCTAATAAAGTCAATTAATTATTTACTTGGAAAATAATTACAAAAAAATATGCATCACATTGAGACATGATTCCTCTACTTTATATCTAAAATCTTATAAAAAATATTATCATTTTATTGTGGTTAGGTATAAGACAAACACTTTACTTCTTATTTTTCCCTAAAATTTAAGTACTATGCATTGAAATTTCAAATTTTCACCAAATAGATTTTTAAAAAAATAAATCTAGTAGTTTAGAAACTATATTCAATTTTCTACAGATTCTATTCTTACATATTTTTGAAATAATATAGATAAGTTTTTCAAATTTTTATGTCAAGTTTCCTAACTCTGATTTTTTTGTTTTTTTCGTCACTTAAGGGCTTGTTTTTTCCATGATGATCCTGCACATACCCACATGCTTCACATTTCTGCAACACTTTCCTAAGGTCTTCAATGTGATCTCCTCTATTTTTTGAAAGCATTGTGAGATCATCCATATATATTACGATGAATTTTCCAATGAGATCATATTTACAAGAAAAATCTATTGCTTGTTAGAAAGTTTCTCCTACATTCAAAATACCAAACGATATTCATCTATATGCAAAGGTTCCTCACTTTGTGGTGAATGTGGTTTTTATTCTGTCTTCTGTTTCAACCATCATCTGGTTGTATCTTGAAAATCCATCTAAGAATGACATAATTTGAGATCCATTAACAATATATAGTAGATCATCTAATGATGACAAAGGGTAATTATCTTTCTTAGATGCCTTGTTATGGTTATGAAAGTTGACACACAAACAAAAATCCCAATTCTTTTTCTGGACAAGTACTAAGTTTGCTACCCATGTGTAGAATATCTTACCAAGAAAATGGTTCTAGTCGATAATTTGTTTTAAACTTCCTTTTGAATTAAAGGTTATATTAATGCATTAACTGGACTTTGTCTTTTCTTGAAAGGCTTTGCTCCTAGTTTTAATAGAATTATGTGTGTTATAATTGAGGTGCCATAGGTCTTTAAATCTTCATAAGTCCATGCTATAACATGATAATCCATAAGATATTTTGCAATATTCTTATGTTTCTCTTCGGTACATACTTTACCAATAAGTATATTTTTTGGATCATCTTCATTATTCAAGTTGTATGGTTCATATACGCCTCCATCGATTTTTAGAAAATCTCTTTCCCTAATTATTTGATCAAAATAAAATAATATTTCTAGTTTGATCATTCCTTTTAGAATGGCATTATATCTTTTAGGTTTATTATATTGTCATCTTCTATTTCATTATCCAACCTATCACCTTCGTCAACTATAGATGTGTTTCAAATATGCTCGAATTGGTGATGAAGTCAAAGATATGACGATCATCCTCAAATACTTGTATGTTAGAAACATTGCTTGGTATAGAAGGAATCAAAACTAATTTCTCCATAAATTTATTCAATTTGGATACTTCTAGTGGCTCTAAAGTGGTAGCAATGGTAGCCAAACAATTGACCTTTTGATTAAAATAACATGAGATATGAGTAATATTAAAAGTTTCAAAACTCTCAATAAAATCTCACACTCAATGTCTAGAATTAGAGTCATTACCTCCTCATAGTCATAGCCCTTCATGTCCCCTCTTATAATTTAACTACCCTTTCTTCAATAATTGATTTTCCCTCCTTTAAAGGCCCCCCTTCATCTTCTCCCTCCCATTCCCATAGTTATGTTCATTCATTTAATAATCATATTTTTCTAAATCCCCTATCATCTTCTTCACATAAAAACACATCATTGATCATGATATTATTTTAGTTTCTCCTAGTACTATAGACCCCCTTTCTCTTCTCATAAACTTGATATATTATATATACCAAAGGGTTCAAGATATTAGCACACTCTAGATATAAAGGAAAAGACCTTTTCCTAATGAAGATAGTATTACTTGAAACCTATTCCCTTAAAACATATTTTTTTATAATCAATCATGTATATTCTCCTAATACCTACTCTTACACCTCTTCGTATTCTCATAATATCGATTGTATTTTCCACTCCTCAACCCTTTCTCACAAAAAATATATAACATAATTCTTGATTTATATACCATTATCATTCACTTATGCACTATGAAAGTTAAAACACTTTCTTAAAACACTAACTTCATATGTATGTGCAATAAATTAAATTAAGCATAGCTATCTAACATATCAAATTTGGTAAATGGTATTCTTGTTATGGTGTATACCTTATATTTCTTCTATTTTTTTATCATTATTAGTTCATGTATATACTATCTATCTTTCTAAACCTTTAAAGTAGAGGAAAATTATTGGGAGATAGTTATCAAGAGCTAGCATAGACAATCCATGTTTAATGTACACTAGGGTTATACAATCAATGATTAAATGAATTTTGATATCATAGCTACTTATTTTTAGAATCTATGCAAGATATTGGGAGTATTATGCCAACCATGAGGTTGAAAGTGGTAGCAGTGATTTAATTCCATATTTCATGGATTAGTTTTTCCAATACTAGTGACCATTCATATTTTTAGTGATCATTCATTTATAATTGTAGGCACGAATCCATTAGGGTTTAGGGTTTTAGGGTTTAGAGTTTAGGTTTTAGGGTTTAGGGTTTATAGTTTAGGTTTTAGGGTTTAGGGTTTATGATTTAGGGTTTAGGGTTTAGGGTTTAGGGTTTAGGGTTTAGGGTTTACAGTTTTAGTTTTTAGGTCTAGGTTCTAGGTTTTAGTTTATTGTACATGTATCCATTATTTTGATGAATATGTTTGTAAATTAAATTTAAAAACTATAGAATTCAACCTAATTACAACAATTAAAATAAATAAAAATATAAACCATAAAATTACAAACCCTATTTACGTTACATTATATAATTAAATTTTAAACCATAATTACAAACAAAAAATGTTAAATATGAAGCAAAAAAAGAACAAATACTAACCTAGAGGTCGCTGAGATCAAGTACATCAAAGGGAGAAGGTGGCAGGCACAATTGGGTGGCATAAAGGGCTTCAAAAATGGTTACCCACTCTCCTTTGGCTGCAAAATTCGTAGGTGGAAATGAACTGACAATCAGTTTTTTAAAAAATAAATACCTTTTTGAAATAGGTACCTGTTTTAAAATGGGTACCTATTTCATAACGGGTACCCATTTGAAAATAGGTACTCGTTTACTAGCGGTTACCCAAGTGGAATAGGTGCTTGTTCAAATTTAGGCTTAGGATCTCATTCCTTAATGGGTACTAGTTCCTTTCGACATTTTTTTGGGTGAAACTTCCCCCCTTCTTGGACCCAACTTCTTGTTTTTACCCATAGGAATATGACAAGTGGAGAAATGCTCATAAATGATTTTTAAATGAGAATTTATTGCATACGATGCTATCACTAAATATAGATGCCAACACTAGGTGCTAGTGCCCAAAAAATTTACACTAAAATATGATAGGGTAAAATAAAAACATAAGGAACACACAAAAGTGACCTGAATAAGTGATCTTGAAAAAGAAGGCCTGAGCACCTTGAGTAGAAAAAAGGCTGAAGCAAGGGTTGAAATGATCCTACACAAACACTCAGGGAATGTACGCAAAATTCGGAATGAAAAATTATGTGAAATCAAATGTTATTATTGTTGATTTCCATAAAAAATTGGATATGCTATTTCCTAATAAATTGGTACCATCTATTGGTGTTAGTATTCCTATGGATTTGTCATGCAGAAAAATCCATTTTCATGATAAAGAAATAAAGATATGCTCAAAGAATAAAATTATGTAAACAATTGATGAATCTTACGAGGTTAAAATTGAGATGTTGTAGATGTTGGTCTTAATCAATTCATTTGATATTGTAATGATCAACTCTATTGTGCAAAAAATTATACTCCTTTTCTTTATCTCATAATATTAATTATCAAATTTGGATTATGTATTTTGATGGTACATACTTGAGAGATGAATTAGGTGTGGGTGTTGCTTTCATTTCAACTAATGGTAAAACATTTAAGTTCTCTTTTAAGATATGTTTTCAGCACTAATAACATTGAAGAGTATTAATCTCTTAAATGTTTGGTTTGAATATTACACACAAGTATGGAGTAATATGCTTGAATATCAAGAGTGACTCTAATTTGGTTGTCTATCAAGTGAGAGGCAAATATGTGGTGAAAGAAAAGTGACATATTAAATTTTAGTTTTAGATATATTCTTGAATTATTTATGATAATTAGGATTAACTAGATTAATAGACTAAAAAAACCACAAATATTTAATTTATAGTTGTGGAATCAAATTTTGATATGTAACTAGTATTTCCATGCTACATTTACAATAAATAATTGCTCACAAGGCCCACTATACTAAAATATGCATGGGGTTGGTAGGTATTTAATAATCATTACTAGATTCTTATATTTAGGAATAACCTAAATGAATTTTATGATTAGTTAATTGACTAACAACTTATGGTAGAAACAAAAGATGAAAATGAAACATTATTTAGGAATGAATTAATAAAATTGAAGAATAATACTCTTTGAAGAGGGCCGATCACTTTGGAGAGGAATTTTTATAGTCTAAGCTAGATTGTAAAACAAGATGAAAACTAGTTTAGGAGAAATTTTTTTGGGAACTAAAGTTGCACTCAATATAGTATATATTAGTAAGAAGTTGAATTCAAAAAAAATATTTATTGATTGCATTACTAATTAAACTAATGGGATTCTTTACTTGGTCTTATGGTGAACTTAAAGCATATAGGGAATACTTGTTTCAACACATTATACCTCTACAACCTAATATAAATCCTTTTTGAAAGAAGCAAAGGCCTATGAGTTCCATGATAGCCACTCAACTATAGAAGGGTCAATGAATATAA
>VDFB02196160.1:0-16284 GCA_007258455.2 Sequoia sempervirens | reverse complement strand
GTGTTTCTTTCAAATTCCCTGACCCTCTGCATTAGAGTGGTATTAGAGCAGTGAGTAGGTCCTTTAGGGGTTGGAGAAACAACAATGGCACCAAAGAATCAATTGGCAAGAGAGTTGGAAGAGTTGAAGGAAATCTTGGAAAGGGAGAGAAGAGAAAGAAGGGAACAAGAAGCAGCAAGAGAGCAGGCCAGAGCAAGAGAAGAAAGGCAATGGAGAAGGGAGAGAGAGACCATGCAAGCAAGGATAAATAACCTTGAGAGGAGTAGGAGGAGAGAAGACCAAGAAGACCAAGAAGACAATGATGAAGATGAAGAGCATGTGAGGGTAAATTAGGAACAACAAGCAGATGAGACAGAGGACCCTGAGGAAAGGAGGTTACTGAGATTGTTGAAGGCAGTACAAGGTCATGGAGGGAAGAGTCACATAGACTTGCCTATCTATCAAGGGAAGATGGATAGCAAAGAGGTGTTGGGATGGCTTGATGCCTTAGAAAACTACTTTGAGTTTGAGGAGATGGATGAAGAGAGGAAGGTTAAGTTTGCCAAAACCAAGTTGAGAGGCACAACATTGACATGGTGGACTAGTTTTCAGAATGATAGGTTGGCTAGAGGATTGGAAAAAGTCTCTACATGGGCAAGGATGAAGAGTTTGGTCAAAGAGCAGTTCCTACCATCTGATTATTCCATTCATGTGAAAAGGATGAGGCAGAATTTAAAGCAAAAGGACTTGGATGTTATGTCCTATACTGAGCAATTTCACAAGCTTAGTATTAGAGGAGGTTATGAAGAAGAGGATGAGAAAATAGCCAGGTATATCAATGGCTTGAGGTACAATCTACAAGATGAGATTGGTTTGCAATTGCCAAGGACATTGGGAGAATGTTTTTAGTTGGCCATTAGAGCAGAAGAAAAGGTGAAGAGGAAGCAAGAAAGGTCAAGCAATGGTGGAAGAGGAGGTAGTTCAAATAGGGGCAGAGGTAATAGAGAACAAGGACAAGGCAACAATGACAAGAGCAGCAATGACAAAGGCAAAGAGGTATTTTCTGATCAAAGAGGTGGATACACTCCTAGAGGAGGAGGCAGATTTGGACAAGGTAGAGGACCATTCACAGGTAGATGTTTCAATTGCAATGAACCAGGGCATCCTTCCTTCAAGTGTCCTAAATGGGAACAAGCTGATAAAGGCAGAGATAGGAGAGCTAACTTGGTACAAGAAGAAGAAGACAAGAAGGAGGAATCCAAAAAATTTATGGCATACCTTGTGACTGATGGTGAGTTTCTTATGATCAAGCAAGGAGAAAGACTTCATCAAGAGCCAAAGGTAACTATTTTCAAAACAAATTGTCTCAGTCATGGTAAGATCTACAGATTGCTCATAGATTCAGGGTCACATAGCAATTTAGTTTCACTTGATATGATAACCAAGTTGGGGATTGAAACATTTGATCATCCTACTCCCTACAAGGCCACTTGGGTAACTCAAGGACAGCATGTAGAGATTTGTAAGAGGTCTTATGTAGATTTCTCAATTGGATCATATCATGATAGGGTGCTTTGTGATGTTATTCCAATGACTTGTGGTCATATCATCTTGGAGAGACCATGGCAGTATGCTAGAAGGACATTGCATGATGGATTTCTTAACACATATTTGGTTCACAAAGGAGATGTTAGATACAAATTAGTGCCTTTGCCTTTGGAGCAGTCTAATGATAGTTTTGTGATTTTTTTTAGAAGAGTTTGCAGGTGAAAAAGCAGGGTGAAATAGGGGAAGACATTGGTAGATTGAGAAAAGACAAGTTGCAGCAGGGTTGTGAAGGAGACAGTCCTAAAAATCAGAATTTGTGGGACTTGAATAGTCTTAAGGTAGGGAATATTGAATGCCCTATAGTTGAGGGTGATAGAGGTGATGTCATTTCACAAAGGAGACAGGGGAATGAAGGCAGAAACAGGGTACAAGGGCAGGTTGAGATCAAACAGCTAAGAGGGAAGTCTCATCAATGTTTTGATTCTGTCAAGAATGCAGATTGGCAGAAGAGGAAGACAGTGACTTTGGGAGACTACATACCTACTCATTGGAAGATGAAAACATATGAGAGCAAGGGGTCTTTTGGTGGCAACACATGGGACACTTCTTGGGGCAAGAAATCTTTCTTTCTTGGGGAGAATGGTGCAGGAGCACCCAAGGCCTTCAAGGAGCTCTTCAAGGATCAGGAGGTTGCAAGGGTCAGGAGGACCTATCCAGCATATCAAAACATCAACTATAATCTTTTGAAGCCTATAATGGCTTTTGAAATGGGAAAGAACTTGAAAGTAGTCAACTGTCCTAAGGGTCCTGATAAGGATCCTAGGACCAAAATGCTATGTAATTGGGATTATCATGTTATAGGGATTTAATTAGTAATCTAATGCTTTAAGTAGGTCAAATAAAGTTGGATATTGAAGATCCAATAGTTTTTAGGTGGTAGATTTTAATAAATTTCAAGATTGTAAAATTCAGATTTTTGAATTTCACTTTAGGCGGGAAAAAGAGTTTTAGGTGTTTTAGAGGTAATTATGCAACTTAATCAATTCTAAACATTTGTATCAGTTTTGGAATGGTTCTATAACCCCAAAATATTCATTTGTACGGAGGTTAGGCGTTTGGAGAAAGTACTGTATGGACTGTTTTCTGGAAATAGTGAAAAACACAGTTTTTTGGCATTTTTATGGTGTTCTTTTGTTAAATACTTGATCTCTATTGAATCTATGTCCAGTAGGATGCTTTAGGAGTTTGTGTTTACATATTTTAACACCATTGAAGGCTCTGAAAGTAGTGATAATTAATTTATTTGCATTTTGTATTGACTGTCCTAAAAAAGAACACAGAATTTACACTAGTTTGAGGGTTTTTCATGGATAAATGATCCATTTCATGGGAGTTTATGACTGTATCTTGTGAAATGGATCATATTTAACATGTACCATACTGGACTAACAATATAAAGTGCAGGAAAGAAGAATCAAATGGTGTACACCAAGATTTCATTGTGAAAAATGCTTGAAGATGGAGGCTAGGGTGTAGCAGCAGAAGATCTGCCTTAATGAGGGGCATGTTTTTGAGTTTGGATCGACTAAATATGTTGTCCTAATGGTGTAGAGTCAATGAGAAAGTTCTGGAAGTGATTGGAAGGTTAGTTTTCAAGAAGCCCTAGTTTTTGAGGCAAGTTGAGGAGGGGTTTGTGCTGGAGCATGTTAGATGTATCATAGAGGTCTAAAAATTTTATTCCTTGGTTTTGAGTCATTTTAGGAGACTTCTGAAATTTTCATGGTCAGGGGTTGAGTTTAAAGAGGGGTTGCTTTGAAAAAGAGGGCTAATTAGGCCTAAATTTGAGGAAACAGTAGATTTTTGATTGGTGTGCTCCAAAACAAGTGCCATCAAGAATCTAGTATGTTATGTATCATCACAAACCACATCTGGTTCAATCATTATTTTTGAGGTTCCTTTGGAAAGTTTGAGTGCAAAGTCAAAAAATCACCGCAGGAGGCCTAGTTGGGCTAGTAGCCTAGTTAAGGTGAAAAATTGGTTTTGTGTCTAAGTCAGAGGGTTGGGCTTTGAAATCATTCAAAAAAAGTTTTCTTAAGTCTCTTAAGGGTGTTCCAAGGGTTTGGGTCCATAAAGAGAGCATACAAGTGATTAGTGCATCATTAAGCCTTGTCTCCATTAGGGTGCCTGGGAGATAGCTTGAGATTGCAACCTTTAATCCTTGAAATATTTGTGTTTCTTTCAAAGTCCCTGACCCTCTGCACAGGTTCATGTTTTTCTTGTTCTTGGCCGACATGGTGGTTGTATGATTTTTTGGATCTACAAGGAGTAATTAATTGAAGTTTTTCACATTGGAGATGTTGATTTGGGTCTTCACTAAGTTTTGGTTGACCTTGGTTAATTCTCATTAATAATATTTAATGTTTTGGGCCAAAAATTTATATTCATTCTATTATTTTGTTGAAGCTGACATGAAGGGATGAAATTTCTTGTTACGGATATAGAAGAGTGATTGTTTATTTGAATTCAAGTATGCGAGTGGATGCCAGAGTGTGTTTTTATGTGTATATGTGTGAATATTGATCTAAATCATTCAAAGGCAAAGCAAAGTGTGAAGAAGAGTGAAGAAGATTAAAGAAGTGTTCATGTGCTTAACCAGAACTATGATCAGACATTATCAGATGCTATTCTATTAGTTCAAATCCTTGTGGATGTAATTTGATTCTTTCTGTAAGACAGTGTGTCTTCCTTTAGGCGATTAGCCTGTTGTAATTGAGCAATGAGCTCTAGGCAGTGTGCCTAAATGTATGTGCATTCCCCATATTTCATTTCATTATACTTTTAAAAAGGTATAATCTTGTGGAATGACCTCCACGATGGTTTTTCCCCTAACAGGGTTTCCACATAAAAATCTTGGTGTTATGTGTGTTTCTGATGTGTTGATGATTTATGCTTTCATGGTTATTAATCAAATTAGAGAATAATGTTGATAAGTTGAATAAGTTTTAAATTCTATGACAACTGATTCACCCCCCTAGATCAGTTGTCTTCCCTTGTGTTGCCAAAAATTGGTATCAGAGCAAGTTCCTTGGAAGAAGTTTAACAACTTGAGGTAATCCAGGATGGCGACTTACAAGAAGGATAGTCAGAGATTTGATGGAACAAATTATTCTCTGTGGAAAACTCGAATGGAGTGTCATTTGAGATGCATTGGTGAACCCTACTAGAGCATTACAAGTAATAGGTATGTTATTCCTCATAATGGTCCTACTACTACTACTAAGATTAGAGATGTTGAGTATAATATCAAGGCTAAGGAAGCATTGTTGAGTTCCTTGACTGATTTTGAGATGACAAATGTTATGGATCTAAAGACTGCTTATGAGATCTGGAAAAATTTGGAAACCTTGTATGAAGGTGATAATAATGTGAATATTTCTAAGTTGAAGAATCTGAAAGGAAAATATGAAAAGTTGAGAATGGGTGATGATGAGAACATTACTATTTTTATGCAAAGAGTGAATGAACTTGTGTGTGGTATCAGATGTGTTGGTGGATAAATAGATGAATCAAAGATTGTTGCTAAAGTGCTTAGATCCTTTCCTAATTATTACAAAGTCAAAGCTAGTGCTATTGAAGAGCTCTAGACTGCAACAAATGTAACCAGAGACATGTTGGTTAGTAAGCTTATTTCTTTTGAGTTGAGTGAATTTGGTGATGCCCTTCCTAAGGCTGAATCTACATTTAAGGCTACTACTTCTGGAAGAGATAGACACAGATATGATCCTAGTGAGAGTTCATCTAGAAAGACATTTTAGTATGAGCATGAAATCTGACATATTGAAGAAGAAGAAAGGGAGCTAGAAAAGCTAGAAGCACTTATTTTCAAAAGAGTACTAAGAGGAAAAGTTAAGTATGAAGGAAAATTTCCTCTTAAATGTTTTTCTTGCAATAAGATAGGTCATTTTGCATCAAGGTGTATGGAAAGAGAACCTAAACCAAGACATAACAATCCTAGATCTCAAAAGAAGTGTTACTATGTTGTTGATGAAGGTGTGACAGATGATGAATCTGATAAAGGAAATAGAAGTGATGATGAATGGTTATTTATTGCTATCAAGGAAAATAATCATGCATCTATTGAATCTACTAGTTGTACAAATGTGGAGAAATCCCTAGCTGCTCAAGTTGAAGAAAAAGATGAATGGGTGATTGACAGTGGTTGTTCACATCATATGATAGGAGATAAAAGTAATTGTGTGAGCTTGGAAAAATATGATGGTGGTGTTGTGAGATTTGGTGATAATATAGCTGGTGTGATCTGTGACAGAGGATGCATTTCTCTTGATGGTATGCATAATATTGATGATGTCATGTATGTGGAAGGCTTAAAGAATAATCTTTTAAGTGTTGGTCAGATGGTTGATAAAGAATACAATCTTCAGTTCAAGGATGGAAAGTGCAGAATACTGAGTTTCGAAAATGTAATTACATCAGGTACAAAAACAAAAGGTAATATCTTTCACTTGAGTTCTTCTAGTAAAAGTTGTTTGATTGGTCAAGTTGATGAAAGTTGGTTATGGCATAGGAGAATGTGTCATGTTAACTTTGATAATATTTTCAAGATAAGTTCTACTAAGGTTGTGGGAGATCTACCTAAGTTGGTGAAACCTACTAATGCCATATGCAAGGAATTTCAGTTAGGAAAGAAAACTAGAATTTCATTTTGAAGCAAACAACATTGTTCAAATGAATTGTTGGAACTTGTGCATATTGATCTGTGTGGTCCCTCTAAGGTTAGAATTTTACAAGGTTACAGGTGTTTTATGTTACTCATTGATGATTATTCAAGAATGGTGTGGGTTACCTTCTTAAGGGAGAAATCTGAAGTACTGGAAAATTTCAAGACCTTTAAGGCTATGGTTGAGATAGAGACAGATCTGAAGATTAAATGTCTGAGATCAAATAGAGCTGGTGAATTCATTTCCAGTGAATTTAATTCTTTTTTTGAAGAACATGGAACAAAGAGACAATTATCTGCACAGTGAACCCATCAAAAAAATGGAGTTGTGGAAAGCAAGAACAGAACAATTGAAGATGTTGCTAGAACTATGATGCTGGAAGGAAATGTCCCTCATATATATTGGAGAGAAGCTATGAGTAATTTTGTGTACACACTCAACTAGGTACAAATCAAAGGTGATATTGGTAAGACCCCTTTTGAGCTATGGACTGGTCAAAAACCTACTATTAAATACTTCAAGATATTTGAAAGAAAGTGTTGTATCAAGAGAGATGAAGACATGGGAAAGTTTGATGCTAGGAGTGATGAATGTATCTTTCTGGGTTATTCTACTAATAGCAAGGGCTATTGGTGTTACAATAAAAGATTAAGGAAAATGGTTGAAAGTGAAAATTTAAAGGTTGATGACGACTTAGGTACACCATCTAGAACCTGTGGATATGATTCTAATGATCAGAATGTCAATACAAACAAGGGAATGCAATTTCAGAATACAAATAAAGTGCATATCATTCTGGTGAATCAAGAAGGTCATCAGGAAGAAGAAACTAGTGAAACTGCAGAAGAGAGAACACAAGAGCTTGAAGTTGAAGAAAAATCTAAGAAGACTCCAAGGTATGTTAGATTGAATCATTCAGAAGATCAGATTATAGGTGATAAGAACAAAGGTGTCCAGACTAGGAGAAAGATTGCAGAAGAATATTGCTTGATTTCAAAGGCTGAGCCTACTAGTGTGAATGAAGCATGTAAAGATGAACATTGGGTTGAAGCAATGAAAGAGGAACTAAAACAGATTGAGAAGAATGATACATGGATTATTTTTTCCATACCTAAGGATAAGAATGTCATTGGAACTAAATGGGTCTTTAGGAACAAACTGAATGAGCAAGGAGAAGTGGTTAGAAACAAAGCAAGACTGGTATGCAAAGGATATTCACAGATGGAAGGAATTTATTTTGAAGAGACATTTGCCCCTGCTACTAGAATTGAAGCTATAAGATTATTTTTTGCCTATGCTGCTCACAAGAACTACAAATTTTATCAAATGGATGTCAAGTCAACTTTTCTGAATGGAAAATTGGAAGAAGTGTATTTTGAGCAACCTAGTGGATTCTAGTTGACTGATAAGGAAGATATGGTGTGTCGGTTGAAGAAAGAATTGTATGGACTCAAGCAAGCCCCTAGATCTTGGTATGCAAAATTGGAAAAATATTTGCTGAAGCTTGGATTTAACAAAGGTACTACTAATAGTAATCTATATTTCAAGAATGATGATAAAGATTTGATTGTTGAAGTCTTTGTTGATGATATCATTTTTGGAGGAGATGATGGTTTGTGCATGAATTTTGCTAATGAGATGAAGAGTGAATTTGAAATGTCAATGATCGGTGAGATGAAATTCTTTTTGGGATTGAAATTACTCAATTAGATAAAGGGATTTTTATATCTTATTCCAAGTATGTGAAGGAATTGTTGAAGAAGTTCGGTATGGAAGATTCAAAGCCAGTCGGTACACCCATGACGAACAAATGCAAGTTGACAATAGAAGATGATTCTCTGAAGGAAAATCAGACTAGATACAAATCAATGATTGGTGGATTGTTGTATTTAAATCAAACTAGGCCTGATTTCATGAGTGTTGTATTTATTGTTGCAATATTTCAAGCTAATCTGAAGGAATCTCAGGTGACTGTTGTGAAGAGAATTTTTTAGATACTTGAAGGGGATAGTTGACTTTGGCCTATGGTATCCTAGCGATGATGATCTTACTTTGAGTTCCTTTACTAATGCTGATTGGGAAGGAGATGTAAATGACAGGAAAAGTACTAGTGATGGAGCATTTTTCTTGGGTAAGAAGCTAATTTCATGATTAAGAATGAAGCAAAATGTCATTTCCTTATCTACTCCAGAAGTCAAATACATTTTTGATACTAACAATTGTACTCAAGTCATGTGGATGAAACAAATGTTGAAGGATATCAGAGTTGTGTATAATGAGCCTATTTCTATATTTTGTGATAATTAAAGTGTTATTAACATATCTAAGAATCTGGTGCTACATTCAAAGACAAAGCATATATCTATTAAGTTTCACTTTTTGAGAGAAAAGGCGAGTGAAATGGAATTCATACTGGAGTATGTTCATACTAAGGAGCAGATTGCAGACATCTTTACCAAGCCATTTCCTAAGTATACTTTTGATTATCTTAGAGGGAAGTTAGGGTTGATTACCCCTCCTAATCATAACTAAGGATGCATTGCATTGCATCAGTATGTGCATTTCAAAGTAATATCTTGATTTGGATTGATGTTGTGGTGGCTGCTACTTAGGGGGAGTAGTCAAATGTTCAGATGCTCAGATATGTGGTTCAAAGCTTGTATATAAGAAATCTTTATCATTGATGTTGAAGGGGGAGAAGACCATGTGAAAAAGTTTTTGGAAAAGATCATGTGAAAGAATTGAGGAGAAAATGAGTCAGAATCTAAGGGGATGTAAGTGTCAAGAGTTAGCTACATTGATGGTGTTTTTCACATCATGTGTTTCCATCAATTCTAAAGGAGGAAATTGTTGTATATTGTGGTTTTCATTGATGTCAACACTATTAGCATTAATTCATTAGAAGTTGTATATGTCGAGGATATTGAGAAAATTGTAATGAGATGAGTTGCATGTTGTTAGTGGTGAAGTGAAGTTTAGTATGCCGGTAATTTTTGTACATTGATGATAAGAGGTTGTGGAATAAAGGGTTTGTTGCTAAGTGTATCTAGTTTATCCATGTCAAGTTTTAGAGATCTGCATGAATATTTGATTGAGTTATGAAGATTTTCATTCTGATAGTTTTTTTGTTGCTTCAGTTTGTGTTCATGATTGATGATGTTGTGATTTCAATTAGTTCAATTGATGCATATTCTTCTCTAGTGATTCTTAATGTTTGTGGATGCTTCTAGATTGTGCTTTATCTTTGTTGCATGTCGGCATTGATCATTGTGCTTGTGATTGGTGATTTTCTCTTGCATGTTCATGTTTTTCTTGTTCTTGGCCGACATGGTGGTTGTAGCATGTTGTGGATCTTTGAGTAGTAATTAATTGAAGTTTTTTCACATTGGAGATGTTGATTTGTGTCTTCACTAAGTTTTGGCCGACCTTTGTTGACTCGCATTAATAATATTTAATGTTTTGGGCCAACAGTTTATATTCATTCTATTATTTTGTTGAAGCCGACATGAAGGGATGAAATTTCTTGTTGTGGATATATAAGAGTGATTATTTATTTGAATTGAAGTGTGCAAGTGGATGCCAGAGTGTTCTTCTATGTGTATATGTGTGAATATTGATCTAAATCATTCGAAGGCAGAGTAGAGTGTGAAGAAGAGTGAAGAAGAGTAAAGAAGTGTTCATGTGCCTAACAGCAACTGTGATCAGGGATTAGTAGATGTTATTCTATCAGTTCAATTCCCTATAGATGTAATCTGATTCTTTGTGTAAGACAGTGTGTCTTCCTTTGGGTGGTTAGCCTATTGTAATTGAGCAGTGAGCTCTAGGCAATGTGCTTGAATGCATGTGCATTCCCCATATTTCATTTCATTATAGTTTTAACAGGGTATAATCTTGTGGAATGACCTCCACCATGGTCTTTCCCCTAATAGGGTTTCCACGTAAAAAACTTGGTGTTATGTGTGTTTTTGATGTGTTGATGATTTATGCTTTCATGGTTATTAATTAGATCACAGAATAATG
Source organism: Sequoia sempervirens (assembly GCA_007258455.2). Taxonomy (NCBI): domain Eukaryota; kingdom Viridiplantae; phylum Streptophyta; class Pinopsida; order Cupressales; family Cupressaceae; genus Sequoia; species Sequoia sempervirens. Next base: position 5,998 of record VDFB02196160.1, on the reverse strand, counting down.
TTGATAAGTTGAATAAGTTTTAAATTATGTGACAACTGATTCACCCCCCCTCTTAGTTTCCTTCCCTTGTCTTTCCAACAGAAGGAATGCACCTAGTACAAGGCTACCTAACACCTTGCCCTCCAAGTTTTGAGACAAAGATGAGCCCAAAAATGAATGATGATGTGTTGCTCCTTGCAAAATGAAATATGATTGCTTAAAGCCTAGTTTATATCCCCATGCATGGTAGTGAGTATGTTATGATACTACAACTACCACATGGGAAGGAGCAACAACTAATGCTATTTTTCTTAAGAGAAATTTGTATGATTAAGTAAAGGTCTTTTTTATTTTTTCATTGTTTTTGAAGGACAATAGCCAAGACCTTTTGTTCTTTCTTGCATGTTGAGCTCTACAAGAACACAAATACCTTGTTCTTTTACACCACATAGTTTTCCATTATAGCCAAATTGTTTCAAAAGTTGATAACCTCTCCCATAAATGGATTTTATTTCTTTTGAGGGAGGTGATTTCTCATAATCAGTTTCATCATAAGTAGATGTGTAATTTGTGTTTTCCTCTTTGCTAGAAGTTGTGGATTTTTTTGATGATTTAGTGATTGATTGTGTTGATATCATTGCGGCTTCTTTTTCTTTTTCTAATTTTGATTGTGTAATCTTGTATTCCCCCATGAATGTAGGTGTGAAATCTAATGATCACCAATCATCATCTATAGCTTAGTTATACATGAAAGGAACTTATCTTTGTATTCAACTTGTAAAGGTTCCACTTTGAAGTTGGTATCAATGTTCTAAAAGGACTCTCTATTCCTATTTTAGTTTGTAAACAATTTTCAGATATAGGATTGGATTTTATTGTGTAAACCTTATTAGTGTATGTGTACTTCATTAAATAATGAAGCATTGAAGGCACTCCTTTCATCTCATGAATATATGGTCTACCCAAAAGAAGATTATATGAAAGATTATGGGGAATGACATGGACGGGAGTTTGCAACACAACCTTGCCAGCTTTAACATGTAACAATATCACACCAAGCAATTGTCTTTCCATGTTGTCAAAACCACAAATAGATAAAGAATATTGTTGAATTTTAGTCTCATCTACTCCAATTATATCCAAAAGATTTACGCTGCAAACATTAAGCCCCAAACCATTGTTGATAAGGGTATGCCTAATCCCAACCTTGTTAATACTTTTCGTTATCATCAAAGCATCATTTTTTTTTTTGTGTCTCCAAAGGGAGTAACTCATTTTCATGAAAGACAATATCCACATTGACCAAATTCATACCATCAAGTAAATTTTCTACATCATTTGGTTGCGCACCAAGAGGGACAATAACTTTTTGCAAATAATTTTGAAGTATGCGTTGAAAATAGGTGATGTTTGAATTAGATCCCACAAAGAAATATTAGTTGGAGTAGCACGAAGTTGTTCCACAAGATCATACTCCTTACCACTATGCTAAGGAATGTTAGGTACAAGTGGGAGATATGGTTGAGCCAATGGGATGGATGTAGGTGTTTTTTTTGGTTGCTTGTTATTTCTAGTGTTATATGTGTGAGCAACTATGTGATAACTTAGTTGATTCAACACATGTTTACCAGTGAGTTGTTTAGCAAAGTTTAACATATGTCCAGGAGGTTTAGGAGATCCTATAATGAGAGGTGACTTAGGAGGTCCAATAATTAGAGGAATTTTAGGAGGTCCAATAATTAAAGGATTCTTAGTAGGTCCAATAATTAAAGGGGTTTTAGAAGGTCCAATAATTAAAGGAGATCTAATATCCAATTGTGTGTTCATAACCTCAATGGAGTTGACTACTTTTTGAATATTTTCTATCAAGGGGGGGGTCTAATGCCACCTTATCATCTTCATCTATGCAATCCATCTTATTATATTTTGAAATTAATGTATCAATGATTTCATCCACTTGTAAAATAATATCTTCCCAAGTAGAAGAGGTAGGGGGAGAGAAACAAACAAGATTCTCATGATGCTCAATGATTGGATGTTTTAACACCAAGTTACCTTCTTCCCAAGTAGGTGAGATATCGGGAGAATAATAAACATGATTTCCATTATTTTTAATGATCATACTCTCTTTCACCAAGCTAACCTCACAAATAGGAGAGATAGTGGGAGAAGGATCAATGAAAAATAATAAAAGAGGAGAACAATGAATATTTTTCCAAAATTTAGCCAATTTATGATATGTAACTCAAAATGCAAGTATGCAACAATGTTTAAAATGTTTAAACAATAAATGATAGTTGTAAATGAAATTTTTAGATCTAAGATGCAAAAATTAACTAATTCTAATATGTTAAATTTGAAAATGATGATGCTCTTTACGCTTTTCAAAGAAAATAATAATTTTTTTCACTTTTTAGCTATGTGCAAGATACCTAAATGCATCCAATAAGTAATTTCATAATTTCAATTTCAAATTTAAATGACCTAATGCATATTTATGAATGCAATTTGAATGTATATTTGACCTAAGATGATTGAAACTAACCCTATTGCAACCTAAGATGCAATATGACACATAATTTTTTGAAATTTTATGCCTTTTATGATGCAAAAATGAATCCCTAAATGAACTATGCAAAATAATGCAATGTAAAACCTAGATCTAGGATCAATTGCTTTAGGTTTTAGAAGGTATGTAATGTTAACATTCCATGTTCACCAAAATGAAACTTAGGGAAAGGGAACCTTATAGATTTACCTCCTATGGTTTGAACACCTTTTCCTTGATTTCATTATAGAATATGTTATGTGTATGTTAATGTGGTTGTTTGATTGTATTTGGACAAGGTATATGATTGACTTATAGCCTAATAAGTGAGTTAACTAGCCCTTAACCAAATATAAAACTTTCCTAAGAATGAAATGTAATGATTCAATTGACCTAATGATGTAAATAATCATTCTAATGCAAATACAAAAGATCTGAGAAATCGCATATAGAAACAAACTATAGAAATGGAATAAGAAAGATATTGTGAACCTATGATTCAAATATAGAGCTGAAAAGGCAAGTGATAGGCACCCCAAGCACCACTATCTTTGTAGGGAAAATTTAGATCTATTTTCAAGATCCTCTAGTGTTGGATCTGAGCTTCTATTTCTCATTTGTCACACTACTGGATCATAGTCAGATAATTTTGTGAGTTTTTGTGAGTTTTCAAGGTTAGGGTTTCAATTGCAACATTGAATAATGGATCTTCAAACTCCCTCCAATCCTATTTAGACTAGAAACCTACACATTGAAAGACACGAGAAGGGTTGTGCCATTTAGGGGCTTGTCTTGGTCAATCACCGTGTTAGTGTCTCCACTTCCACAATGGAAATGTAAATAATAGAAAGATAAATGATATGAAGGAATGATGAATCCATAAATTGTTGCAACTCACCACCCTTTAATGGCTTCCTTGAAGGACTAAAGTCATACACATCTTCTCAAGTCTTAGATCTTGCTTGCTTGAATTGCTTGGAGACCTACAAGGATTAGTCTTCACAAAAAATGTGAAAACATAAACATGAACACACTCACATACATTTTGACATGATATTGGATCTTCAATTTCTGTAATAAATCCTCTAATGGTTGCTCTTGACTTGCTTGATAATGCTCTTGATAATAATTTCTCCAATAATTTCCTAGATGATTTCAAATGATGCAATAACTAGGTTTTTATATGCTATTATTCTAACTTCTCAAAAATTAAATCCCAATAGCCGACTTTAGATATTTGAATTTAAAATAATAAAATATTGAAACTAATATATTTGAATTTGAATCCAAAATAGGGGACATAGGCACCCTAGGTGCTAGTCTCCTAGGCCTATTTTCTAGAGTTTAAGAAGTTGCAAAGTATTAAATGAGAGTATTTGTTTTATGCTTGCAATTTGTTAGAAAATGTTTAAAATGAGCTATGGAATGCATAATTTAGAAAATTAAGTGCTCAATTAGGTCCAATAACTTTAAGGGAAGAAAAACATAGTGGGAAATTATGAAGGGTGACAATTTAAAATACTACAATCACCAAACTCCCTCTTACCAAGTTGCAACTAGAATTGTCAAATGTCACATGCATTCCAAAATCATTCAACTTGGATACTAAAAGTAAATTTCTCGCAATTCTTGAAATATGTAAAACATCATCAAGGATTTTAACCCTTCCATCACGTAAACATAACTTGACCTTTCCCTTACCAACAATCTTCTTTGTGTTGTTATCACCAAGGAAAACTTCTCTTTAATTATAAGTTGAATATGAAATAAACCACTCCTTGTGAGAATTCGTATGGTAGGAGCAACCTGAATCAATAAGCCAAGAATCATTACTAGTAGTGTTAACAAAAATAAAATATGCAAAATAATGCAATGAAAAACCTAGATCTAGGATCAATTGCTTCAAATTCCAGAAGGTATATAATGTTAACATGTAATGTTCACCAAAATGAAATGTAGGGAAAGGGAACCTTAGAGTTTTACCTCCTAGGGTTTGAAAACCTTTCCCTTGATTTCATTGTGGAATATGTGATGTGTATGTTAATGTGGGGGTTTGATTGTATTTGGACAAGGTATATGATTTGCTTATAGCCTAATAGGTGAGTCAACTAGCCCTTAACCAAATCTGAAACTTTCCTAAGAATGAAATGCAATGATTCAATTGACCTAATGATGTAAATTACTATTCTAATGCAAATACAAAAGATCTGAGAAATCACAGATAGAAACAAATTGTAGAAATGGACTAAGCAAGATACTATGCACCTATGATTCAAATCTAGAGCTGAAAAAGGTAGGACATAGGCACCCCAAGCACTACTATCTTTGTAGGGAAAATTCAAATCTATTTTCATAGTCCTCTAGTGTCAACTCTGAGCTTCTATTTCCCACTTGTTGCACTACTAGATCATAGTCAAATACTTTTGTAAGTGAGTTTTCATGAGTTTTCAAGATTAGGATTTCAATTGCAACAATGAATAATGGATCTTCAAACTTCCTTCAATCCTATTCAAACTTGAAACCTACACATTCAAAGAGACAAGAAAGGTTGTGCCATTTAGGGGATTTCCTTGGTTAAACCCCATGTTAGTGTACCGTAGAAAAAAGAACCTATTGCTTGACATGGGAATAATTCATGATAGATTAGACTTAATGAGGCCTTGATTCAAGTGTTGTGAGGCATTTTATGCATCCACACTAGGTCTTGGATCCTTGAAAATTGAATAACATGCTTTTAACTATGTCTTGTAAAGGTGTTGTAAAGTGTTGTAAGATACTTTCATGATTTTATAGACTTAATAAACCCATTTTCTCCCTAATTAAACATTATAGAATGTGTTTAATAACATTATCACATCATTTTGGAAGGTTTCTAAATTAAACTTAATGTTAAACTAGTGTTGTAATGTGTCTTGCACATTCACATTGGTTCTTGTGCCTTCCTAGGTTATGTGGACCTCATTTTAGTGTCATAAAGTGTATTTAATCACACTTTCACATTGAATTTTGTGTCACAAGCCCTAATTGACCTTTAAATCATCACTAATAGACCCCTATTAACCCATATTATGCATCTTGAGGATTAAATTGATCAAATACCCAACAAAGTTGCAATTTAAACCTTATTTCCTTATCTCTTGGTATCTTAGTTGTCAAAATGGCCCATGTGGGACCCATTCACCATCCACGGTGAATCATTACCATCTAGGTGGGACCCATTCACCATGGGTGGCAAATGGGTCCCATTTGGCTCAATTTTTACCTTTGAACAGAAAAAATTGAAATTTAAGTTTATTATTTTCATATGTTGGCCTTAGGGATCCAATTTACAAGTAAATTAGGAGAATTCCCTATAAATACAACCTTATAATCCCTAATTTACATCTCTCAACTCATTTTACAACTCATTCATCATTTATCTTCTCAAGCCAGCTAGGGTTTTAACATTACAAGTCACTCAAGTTCAATTTT
>VDFB02196159.1:0-26887 GCA_007258455.2 Sequoia sempervirens | reverse complement strand
TAGAAATTAAAGCATAGGAACAAGTAGAATCTATCAAAGAAAACCCATACCTATCAGGTTGCTTTCTTTCACGAGTTGACCTCCTCACTTGCTGAGGCTGAGGTTGTTCTTCTTCATCAGAACTCTTAGAACTACTTGAGCTCTCCTCAGTTTCAGGTACATTTTGAATTTTGAATTCCTCTTTATCTGGTGTCAAAGGAACTTAAACTACATCCTTTTTGTTTTCTGATTTTGTCTTTGACTGAATATCCAAGGTAGAAGGCTTTAGCTCACAAAAGATAACACTTCTGTTGTATAGAACCTTCTCTGTATTAGGATTCCAAAGCTTGTATCCTTTTATGCCAACACTATAGCCAATAAAAATACATTTGACAACCTTGTTTTCCAATTTAGATCTTTTCTCATATGGCGCATGTGCATATGCCTCATAGCCAAAGACTCAAATGTGTCTCAAAGAGGGCTTCTTTCTAGACCATGCTTCCAAATGTGTTTTCTCAACAAGAGCGGAATTCAGAGAACGGTTTATCAAGTAACATGTTGTTGCAACTTCTTCAGCCCAAAACTTCTCCTCCAAACCAACACTGCTCAACATACTTCGTGCTCTTTCCATCACTGTCTTGTTGAACCTTTCTGCAACTCCATTTTGCTGTGGAGTGTAAGGTGTAGTTTTATGTCTTTTAATCCCATGATCTTTACAGTATCTCTCGAAATCATCAAAACAGAACTCACCGCCACTATCAGTCCTTAAACATTTTATTTTTCTTCCAATTTGATTTTCTACAAGGTTCTTAAATTCCTTAAACCAACTGAACACTTTTGATTTACTTTTCAAAAAATAGACAAATGCTCTTCTTGAATAATCATCAATAAATGATACATAGTACCTTGACTTAGACAAAGAAGGAACATTCACTGGATAAAAAACATCAGAATGAATGTAATCAAGTAAGCCAAAAGATTTGTGAGGATTGGAGTAAAATGAAACACGGTGTTGTTTACCATTTATACAATGTTCACAAAACTCGAACTCGAGGTTACAATCATCAAGCCCCTCAACCAAGTTTTTATTATTCAAGGTTTTTAAACCTTTTTCACAAATGTGGCCTAGCCTATGATTCTAGAGCATATTCTTTTCTACTAGAAGTTTAACTTCCATAGAGTTTACACCATCAAGAAATTTTTCCTCTTTTCCTCCATGAGTAGCTTTATGTGACTTTATAGAGACACTATTGCATTGCACAACATGTGCATCCAACTTATACAAGGTACCAATACGGGCACCCCTTGCTAGCACCATTGAGCCTCTAGTCATCTCACAACCATTTCCAAAGAACGTGACTTGCACTCCAATATCATTCAGCTTACTTATAGTGTTAGAATTGGCTATGGCAGCCACCCAAGATCTATGGACCAAATGGAAAGCACAAGAAAAGAGAGAAAGATTATGACAAGAATAAACTGTATTCAATGTCATTAATATGATATTACAAATGAGAAAGACCCCTTGGTTAAATAGCCAAGGTGAGAACATAGGAGGGCATAAGATTATGACAAGTGTCAGAATCTTATGACATGAGACAACTAGAAAGAGTTATCACTCCACCAAAGATGGAGAGATAATCACATGATGTGTCCACAAAAGGTGGAAATGATGAGGTAATGACATGTCAAGTCCACCAAAAGTGGAAATTCTCCAACAACCTCCTATGTGGTCCCTAAGTAAACTTAACTAAGGTGTAATTATGACCTAGGACAAGGTACAAGATATTTAATTACACCAACACCCCACCTTAAGTGCAACTTAGGGAGTAGTGCACAAATACAAACAATGCAAGATGGGTCCTGGCTACTAGGCCATGTTAGGTACCCATGTACAAACAATGCAATCAATGCAATGTAATTTCTCACAAGCGAGGAAAGGGAGAAAACCTCATGGGACAAAACTCCCCCTCAAAAGAGAGATGAAATACAAAATAGAAATACTCTCAATGAAGAATGAGAAGGTAAAAACCCCATGTGAGGAAAAAAACCCCCCCATAAGAAAGAAGTAGAAGAGAAGCAAGGCAGCCCCCCCTCAATGTTGAGTCTCCTGCAAGAATGGTAGAAGCTCGACATTGAATGCTGAAGATGATCCAATCTCGCCGAACAACGTTCCTCCCCTTAGGAAGAAACAAAACCAAGGATGTATGCAGGATATCAAGATGGATGATGTATGATGATGTTGTCTCTGAAGAATGCTCAAGTGTCTCCATGTCAATGCAAAAAGCTAAACCACTCCAATCAGGCATTCTAGGCCACACTGCTGAAGAGGAAAACCCAACATCTAGTAGAGATGAATGTAGAACATGATCCAAAGACAAGGATATCCCCTCTGAAGACAAAGAAGCCTCCTCCAAATGCTGTCCAAAAGAATCCACACTCACGCCAAACTGTGAAGAATGATCATGTAGAGAATGAACAAGAGGGTCAAAGTGTTCCCTCACAACAACTGAAAAAGGTTCATCTTCATCAAAGAGAAGATGAATGCTATCAAGAGTGTCCTCCAAATCAGAAAGATGTGACTCCACAAACAAGTCTGAAATACCTATTAGGAAATCATCCAAAGTAGCCATATCTGGAAGACTATGTATATTCTGCTGCACTGAATCACTAGGAGCCAAAACTGTTGAATTGCAAGTATCATCAAGTACAACAGTAGGTGGAGGAGATGAAGTGCATGGCTCAAGTACCGGATCTGATGTGAGTATGCCCAAGTTCAAAAAGCCAAATGTCTCCTTAGAATCATAGTTGTGATCAACAGTTGAAGGAACATCGTCATCATCAGAAGCAAACTGTGCAAAGGAATACAACCGAGATGAATGATCAACCACCCCAGTAGCAATGATCTCTCGAGTCTCCAAGTCACGAATGATAATAGAATTAGGAGTGAACTCCACAGTTCTCCCATCTCCACCATGTGTAATCTGATATATGGAAAGTAGATTTTTTGTCAAATGAGGAACACACAAGACATCCTGAAAAGTGTTCTCCCCAATGCTAATAGATCCCTTCCCTGTTACACTCATGTATGTATTGTTTCCCATCAAGATAGGAGACATTGCACAAGGCTGAAATGAAGAGAAGATAGTTTTTGAAGATGCCATATGATGTGATGCTCCTGAATCTAGAAGCCATCTCCCTGATCCTGGACTTGAATGAGCACAAAGAGCTTGTCCTTTATATCCTGATATATATGTTTGACCTTTGTCCTTTTTAGACTGTTTTGAAGTAGAAGGAGAAGAAGATTCAAACATTCTAGAAGGCAAATCAATGTGATTCTTTTTGAGAAAGATTCTTCAACTCATCAATATCCTTCTTATAAAAATAGTGTTCTTCATGTCCATCCTTCTTGCAATAAGCACAAAAAGGCCTCTCCTTCTTAGATGATTCTCCTTTTGAAGAAGATTTTTTCTTTTCTTGATCTGATTGTGGTTTTACTTGATCTGAATGTTGATTATTCTTTGCTTTCTTCTATTTCTTATCTGATTCTAATTCTTTCACCAATAATGCCTGAGATTTAGAACTCTTGATGAGACCCATTGAGATAAGCTTTTGTTGCTTATGTATCAACATCTCAAAAAATGATGCAAATGAAGGTGTAGTGTATGCAGACCCCATAGTCAATCTATGAGTATGAAAGCTAGAAACAAAAGAAGCATAATTAGGACCAAGTTTGTTCATTGTATTGTACACCAACTGGATGTCCTTCTTATCAATTCCACATGCTTTACATTGCTCTTTTAGATCATTAACCTTAGTGATGTAGTCTTGGATGTTGTCAAAGTTCTTAGGATCAAGATTCATCAAATCATTATCAATTTGATAGCCTCTTACTTCATTTGTAGTACCATACAATGTTTTCAATTTTTCCCAAGCTTCATGAGAATTTTTACATGATTCAATCTGAAACAACAAATCTTGAGAAACTAGTCTACGAAGACACCCAAGAGCTTTGGCATGTTTGATCATCCATTTTAACTTTTTCTCATCATCTGTAGGTTCAGGTACCTTATTTTCAACATATAGAGAGTGACCTTCTGTCATTAGTATATTCCATGCATTTTGATGCCATGTTGAATAATTATATGATGTGAGCAAAGGAACCTTAGAATGATCCATGAGAGTGAAAGAGCAAAGCAAATAGATCAAAGCAATGCACCAAGAAACCCCCCCCAAATCACTCAATCAAGAAACCCCCCAAGCAATTTCTGATTTGGCACTCTATATTTAGTGCGTTTACAGTTGCTAGATGCCAAAAATAGCAAGCTAGACTTGATCTTAGTGCTTACAAATGCCAAAATAGGCCACAGTATCAAATACAATTTTTGGTACAAAATGAGATCAATCTGATCATACCACTAAGAATTACATGAAAAATAATGCACTTTCAAAAAAAAAATTCACTCAAAAATGTTACTGTAGGAGCAAGTTATGAGCTCCCGAAGTTCTCAAAATGAGGATGAAGCAACAACACCTGTGAGAATCTAAAAATTATGGAAAAACCAGGCACCAAAACCAAAAACTGATTGCACCAGTGCATAGAGCACGAAATTCTAGCCCAAATCAAAAAAGATTGCTCGAAAAAAGGACTCAAAATGACTGAGATATTGAGCTTCAAAGATTGACTGTATAAACTAAAACTCAAATGGAGAGGGGTACAAAAAATTCAAAAGCTGTGCTGACGTCATCATTACGTATTGCTGATGTCATCTTTCACCAAGTTAAATTTGACGGTTTTCGAGCCGTAAAAAAAAGAATATGCCCTTCGGAATATGCTTCAGAAAAAGGAGCTTTAATTTGACGTCTAAATGGACGTCGCCGGAGAAAGAATCCTTGCCGAAATATTCTGTCGGTGAGATATATATGGTCATAGAAATGTGTGGCTCGGGCTTTGCCACGTGTCACCTTCTGGATGGGTGCTTTTGGTCACCGGTGGATTTTGGATGCAGCTGGATTCTTTGTGCGCCCGCCGGAGTTTTTAAACTCGCCGAAATTTCTGCATTTGCCGCCGGTGAGGGGGGTTGGGGGCCCGAGGTGGCTGCAGGTGCGGCCACGTGGCTGCCGGTGTACCGCGGGTGAGGGGGCAGGGTACAGTCTGGACTGTACCCTGTACTCCGCGATTTTTAAAAAACTTTTGAATTTTTTATTTATTTGATTTTTAAAATAAAATCTTACAAATATTTTGAAAAATATTTGATCGGTACAATTTTTTTTTTGAAATTTTTCAAAAACATATTAAAACTGAATAGTATATATTTTTTAAAAACAATTGTACCGATGCGATGATGGTGACTTGGGGGGCCGTACGGCTCTCCAGGCAAAAATTTTTTGCCTCATCGGACAACTGCTCCGAATTGGATGATTTGACAGTCGATCTTAGGGTTTTTGGCCCTTCTGGACGCGATGGCAGGGTCAGATTTGACCCAAAATGCTCCAAAATTGTAGCTACCTTCTAGATATGGCAACCACTCTTCAGCTTCAAACCCTCATAGATTTGGCCTCGTATCTCCAAATTGGATGAAACAAAAGGCAAAATCGACTATCTCGAACCTTTCGGACGCAATGGTGAGCTCAAATTTGCACCAGCAAGCTTGGATTTGAACCTACAACAAAGTGCCATGAATGGAACCTCCTCAGATATGGAATCTCTCTTCAGAAAATGACTCTCCAATGGCTCCAAACATGCTCTGATACCATGTTAGAATTGGCTATGGCAGCCACCCAAGATCTATGGACCAAATGGAAAGCACAAGAAAAGAGAGAAAGATTATGACAAGAATAAACTGTATTCAATGTCATTAATATGATATTACAAATGAGAAAGACCCCTTGGTTAAATAGCCAAGGTGAGAACATAGGAGGGCATAAGATTATGACAAATGTTAGAATCTTATGACATGAGACAACTAGAAAGAGTTATCACTCAACCAAAGATGGAGAGATAATCACATGATGTGTCCACAAAAGGTGGAAATGATGAGGTAATGACATGTCAAGTCCACCAAAAGTGGAAATTCTCCAACAACCTACTATGTGGTCCCTAAGTAAACTTAACTAAGGTGTAATTATGACCTAGGACAAGGTACAAGATATTTAATTACACCAACATATAGAAAGTAAATTTTGAGCCATACCTAGTATGTGCATTACATCATTGATTCCCTTCACACTTCCATCAGGGAATTGAATTCTGACTCTTCCATGGCCAACTATTTCCAAAGATGAATCACTTTCCAAATACACCTTTCCACCACCATATTTTTCATACTTCATGAACCAATCTCTATGAGATGTCATGTGGAAAGATGCTCCAGAATCAATAAGCTAAATATCATCTGATGCCTGTGTAGCCAAGGTTGCAATGAAGGCATCTGCATCACTCTAAGAAGAATCATTGTCAGAAGAATTATTCTTCTTCTTTTTCTCTTCATTGCAATCCTTTCAGACATGACCAGGTTGCCCATAATTCCAACACTTCACCTTGGACTTCTTGCTAGGAGACTTTGATCTCCCTTCTAATTTGGATTTGGACTTCTTGTCCTTCTTCTTGCCTATTTCTTTCGATCTGCCTCTAACAACAAGAGCCTCCTTCGCCATCTGAGAAGATTTCCTTCTCATCTCTTTTGATAACAAAGAAGCAACATCTTCCATCTTAAAAGTGGATGTTGTACTCCCTATAGTCATCACCAAGTGATCCCAAGAATCTAGCAAAGAACATAATAACAACATACAACGATCTTCTTCTTCAATCTTCACACCCACAGACGCCAACTAAGCAATCAGCATGTTGAAAGCGTTCAAATGATTAGCAATAGATCCTCCATCCTGCATTCTCAAAGTGTACAACTTCTTCCTCAAGAAAAAATTATTCACCAAGGACTTGCCCTGATAAATAGCTGCTAGTCTTTTCCACAAGGAAGATGCGGTCTTTTCTTCATGAACATTCAAAAGAATAGAGTCTGCTAAACAGAGCCTTATCATCCCCTTATATTTTCTATCTGCAAGGTCCCAATCCTCTTGCTTCATGCCTGTAGGCTTTGCTCCAAACACAACAATCCAAAGATCACGATCAACCAATAGATCTTTCATCTTAAGTTTCCACAACTCAAAATTACTACCATTGAATTTCTCAATTTCATTCTTTCCTAACGTGCTTGCCATCTTAACCTGTAATACAAATTACCAAACTTCTACAAGACTCCCACTAAACAGAATTGACTCAAAAAACCCAATATACCCACAAGGATAACACAACTGGCCAGGCTCTGATACCACTTGTAAGGAAAGCTAAGGTGCGGAAACAACTCTCCTAATGTCAAGACTCAGGGAAGAATGCATAGGTGACTTTTAAATTTTTAATTACAATCCAATTAAGATACACTTGAAAGAAATAACAGAAACAAATAATATAACATACACACATGAACACTAGATTTATGTGGGAAAACCCTTACGGGAGAAAAACCCACCACACCAAGAAAAACCCCTTTGTATTACAATAATGAAATTACATACATAGTACATGCTTCACTCTCTGATGTCAAATCATAATAGCATTCACCTTGATCAACCTTGTATAGAACATTCAAGATACAATACTCTCATAATTGAATTCACAAACACTGATCACACATCGAACTATTCATCCATTGATTGTCCAACTGTTGATCGAACCGAACATCATTTGCAATTGCAGATTATATCCATGTCGTCCCTATCTGTTGAACTTCCTCATAGAATGGCTAGAACAGACTAACTTGCAATGGTTCCCATTCAACTTCTATGATTGGTCGAAGACACACCACATAGGATAATCTTCCAATCGGTCAACAATGTTCAACCTGTGTTCGCATGTCAGTGAGACACTAACTGTGTCTCCCCAATGCCACAAGTCCTGATTGTAGTTATCGCCAAGATTCCTCACCATCGGCAAGACGTTATACCAAGTTCACAAATTGTCGCTCGTACTTCCCCTTGTCACCAAGACATCATACCAATATCCATCACATGTAGCCTTATTCGCCAAGACAATCGCTATTCGGTGAGTGACATACCAATGTTCAAAGGTCACACAGACACCAACATTCCTATCAGTGAGATTATCACTATTCACCAAGATATCATACCGAAGCCTTCATGCTACACCGAAATGTCCTACCGTTGGTGAGATTTCATCTGTTGCTAAGAGTTCTTACTGAATATTCACACCTCTCGCCGATGACTTCAATCACCAGGAGTCTCACTGAAGACACCCGATAACAAACACATGTAGCTCTATTGGCAAGACTTTCGCTATTTGATGAGACATCATACTGAAGCAAGCCTTTCAGCCAAGGGTCTCCCTGACATCCACTAGGAATCAAACCGTCGGCCAGACCAACCCTCTCGGTAGAGGGTTACACCGAACACCACAAGTCATAGTGATAGCTCCAGTCAGTAAGACATCATCAAGGTCTCGACAACCTGATCACTTCACAAGGTTGCACAACTGCTAGTCGACTAGACAATAAGGATGTCACACCAACTTGGCTATTTAAGAGGTTTTAGCCTGTGAGATTGAGGCACAATATTCCAACACCCCTATTATGCCATGTTGAGAGAATATAGGGATTTAATAAATGAATTAAATCTATTTTCATGTGCAAGTGGAAAAGCTAGAGTATGGGACATGAGTTAGGATTAAATTAATCAAGGGTTAATTAATTCAATTAGGGATTAGATGATGTGAAAAATTTGACTTAGATTTATTCTTTAATTTAAATCAAATATGAGAAGAATATGATAAAAGGATTAATCAAATAGAGATTTTTGATTTATTTAATTAAAGGAGATGAAGTTAGATTAAATCAAATAAGGTTTAATTTATTTAATTCAATAGGTAGACTTTAGAGATTAATTAAATAAAATTGATTTATTTAATTAAGTAGGGATAATTAGATTAGATTGATTGATTTAATTAACAAGAAAGAATGACTTAATTAGATAAATGATTTATTTAATTAAGATAGTAAAATTGATGAATTTAATCAAATAAGGGTATTCGATTAAATGGTTAGACTGAGGGATGATTTAGGATGAAATGGTGTTAGTAGTCGAGATTAGATGTGCAATGTCAATTAGTACATTTTGCGTGTCTACATGATCTAAGAATCTTTGACATGTAAGGTTCTTCAATATCAAACCCTCAACAAATTGAGATGTAGCAATTCTGGAGCAACTCTTGAAGATTACCAAGCTTCAACACAATGCACTAATAACATGAACTTTACATAAGAATCAACAAGGTATTGTTGACATTAAACACGAAACACCATATACCAGGTCCTACAAAGTAAATCATTTACTCCCCCTACAAATGAGCTTCATATAAAGGATTGCAAACACTATAGTCATGAGGCAACTTAATATTGTAGACACATAAAAAGTACTAATTGACATCGTGCATCTGATCCTGACTACTAACATCATTTCATCCTAAATCATGTGTCGGTCTAACCATTTAATCAGTTATACTTATTTGATTAAATTCATCAATTTTCCCCCTTAATTAAATAAATTATTTTATCTAATTAAATCATTCTTTCTCATTAATTAAATCAATTTATCTGATCTAATTATCTCTATTTAATTAAATAGTTAATTTTATTTAATTAAACCTCTAAAGTCATCCTATTAAATTAAATAAATTAAAACTTTATTTAGTTTAATCTAACTTCATCTCCCTAATTAAATAAATAAAAAATATTTATTTAATTAATATTAAAGTCATATTCTTCTCATTATTTGGTTTAAATAAATCTATATATTTAAGTCAAATATGTCACATCAACAAAATCCCTCATTAAATTAATTAATCTTGATTAATTTAATCTCTTATCATGTCCCGTCCTCTAGCTTTTCCCACTTGCACATGAAAATCAATTTAATTGATTTATAAATCATCTATTTTCATTCAAAAAAGGCATCCACGTGGAAATATTCCTCCAAATTTGAAATCTCCCCCCAAAATGACTTTTCCATCCAACAAAGCATTTAAAGCTTTTACATTGTCTCTTACATGTCTCCCACTTGGCATTTAACTCATCTTTCATCCCCCCTAAACATGTCATTTCATCAAATTCAAATTTCAAACTTGCACATTGATCAAAACTTACACATCCTCCATCCATTCACAAGTTGACAAGTGGTACTTTTCCATTGGCTAATTCTTAGTCCCACATTGCTCTATTTTGAACATTCATCAATCTTAGCATTCTATAAATAAGAGGCTAATCTCTTCATTTTGGCATCCACAATTTGAGTAAACTTACTATGCTCAAATCATTAGCAAATTCCATACATTATCATTGAATCTTAGCTAGGTTATACAGATTTTTCCATTGGAGCACTCATCAAGCATCAACAAAGTGGATCAATTATCATCACACATCAATCTTGCATCATAGGAATTGGGAAAGGGCCAATTTTCACATCAAATTGGCACCAATTCCCCCATGGATCATGAGTTTTCTAGTTTAATTAGGATTCAATCTCTTTTATTGTTACCTCATTGTATTCTTCATTGTTTTTCCTAATTTGAGCTTTGTAAATGGATTCCATGGGGAATCCTTGTTCTTGCTTGCATTTCACCATCTAATGTGTTTGTTTTTTTTTTTGCAGGTATTAGGATTGGGGTTCGACATTTTCGCGCTAGAAGGAGGGCAATCTCACTTTTCAATCACGTTTTTCATCAAAATTACGCATTTTTATTTGTCCACAAGAAAACTCTGCCGCTGGAAGCTCAGCGTCACTGTTTAGCACCGCTGGCTTTCCAGCATCATTGTATAGGACCACTGGAAAATCAAACTACGACGCTATATCCTTCCCACCCAAGATTTTGAATTTCAAATTGTACCGCTTGACCAATTAGACCTGCAGGAATTTTCAAAAAAATCAAACTACACCACCAATAAAACGACGACGCATTTGAGCTCACTGGTTCGGGTAAAGAGCACCACTGACTAGTAAGTGGCGCTATACAACACCACTAGAGAAATCAAACTACGACGCAGTCATGGGTTGCGCTACTGGTATGGAGTAAAAAAATTGGAATTTCATTTTAGCACGTGCCTTTTATCAAATGATAAGTTTATCTTCTATTTTTTGCTTCTTAACCTATGTGTTTTGCATAATCTGACTGATTTTATTTCTTGTAGGTTGGATCAATTAAAAAACAAAAGAAAGAGAAGCATGATGATTTTATTTCACAAAATCAAAGTGTTTTAAAACACTTTAGTGTTTGTTTAACACTCTTAGGAAACTGTTATCTCTTCTTGCTTAGGATACTAATTTCATTTGGGCTTTTAAAAAGAACCTTTTCAATTTTTGCAAAGGCTTAAAATGAACATTAGGACTACAACTTACTAGATTTTATTTTTTGGTTAACAATTGAACAAAACAACTCTCATTTGTCCTTTGGTGCTTTAAAAATAACTCACAATTGCTTTGTGGCTCTAAAATGAACAAGTGCAACTTTATCTTTGTGATGGCTTACTTAAACTAACTTCATTGAAAAAGGATGTATGCACTTCTCTCGTGCTTTATAGCAATCTTGAGAATCAAAAGTATTTTTTTGTTAGGTTGAGATAAAGCAATCACCTCCACACTTCATTTATAGATTAAAATTGAACAAAATCTTGTGCGAGTGTGAATGAACTTATTGCATGTGTTCTCCCTTTGTTTCTAAATGATGGTTGATTGAACTATGAATAAGTTTATTCAATTTTGTTTATCTTAGAGGGCTTGCCTTGGGGAAAAAGTATTCACCCAAGGGAATGACTCAACTGGTAACTCTCTAAAGCCAAGAGTATTTCCAACTAGGATATAAATGTGGATATTGGAATAAATGCCAATATCACGCGGTTGGCTCTGATAAGATGGATCTGAAAAGGAACTCTCGCCGTATGGGTCAATCTCCATGAATGGAAAATCCTAATTAAGACCCATGTTTTATAATTGCCAAAATCCTTGATCTATTTGTTGGTGCAAGAACGGTCATTTTGAAGCTGCCCCACACTTTTATGGTCTTTTAGTAGAAATGGAAAGCATTCCATGGGAGTTTCATGGGTATTGATGGTTGCTGCCCCATATAAATGAGTGTCGTGGAGGGGAGCTAGTGGGGTCAAGCATCTAACCATTCACTAAAGATAAGCGTAGCTGGACTTGTCCAAGTGGGGACTCAACAAATATTTCCTTTCATATCCATAGGGTTGTACTTATTCTTGGTTATGAAATACTTTGCTTGTTCGAAAACATTTGGAAACAAACACTTAACATCATCATCAAAATTTCAAACCCCTTAGTTAGAGAAAATAACTTTGACAAAAACCAAGATCTATTGCTTACCCTGGGGATTATGTCCTTAGAGGTTTCTAAGTAATTGGGTTTACATCTTAATTTTCTTCTACCAAGGTAAACATTAGGTAGCCATTGCCTTGATTTCCTTGAATTCTACATGGCACTTTGTGGGATGAAAAGAAGTTAGGACATTGGACGTTTATTTTGAAAATCTAATCAAGAAAGTGTTTGTGGTAAAAGCAATTCACTAATCAAGATTAAATCAATTGAACCCCACACATGTGATTGTGCATCTTTTGTCTTATGGTCTTTTGAGAAAACATTTATCTTTTGGTTTGAAGGGAAAATCATGTTCTTCAAAACCTTGGCCTTGTAAAAAAATCCTTCTTAGGTTCATTTAGGATCAAAATCAAACACTTCATCCATTTCAAACATTTATCATCCCATCCCACAAGCAACTTTGTAGCTTTGGAAACATCATTATCTAGACTTGGTTACATCCTTAAAACAAATCAAAATCACTTTGTTTAATTAGGAGTATGGGAATGCATCCTTTCTCATACCTCTAGTTAAATTGGCACACCTTTGAACAAGTTTATCCTAAAGATCTCATCCAACATCTTAGGGTTTACAAGATCATTATCCAATCAAAATCAAATCTTAAAGTCTAGCATTGATCCAAATTTCCTATGAAAAACAACACCCATATCATTCACCCCTTTCATCCTTCATCTCATCATTGGTCCTAAACACCTTAGAGGTCACTTTTGCAACAAAGTCAAAACACAAGAAGAACATGGAATATAAACTTGATCCATACATCATAAGTGGTCTAAACCAACCAAATTATCAAAGCGTCACAATGCCAATGGATTTTCAAAACTCACATTTATACAATCTATACATGGGATCATTATCTCTTACAAACCTCAATGGTACAACAAATGTGACTATACCTAATCTAAATTTTGAAACACCTTTTTTGATGGTAGATTTAAATCTTGGTCAAAACTTACAAATCTATCAACCAAATAATCAATGCATGAGTCTTCAACAAAACAAAATTGTCCCACCAAATCCATACATGTCAAATGAGAATATACCATGTACAAATATACCAAGCATGAACATTTCAAATCCACACTTGGTAAACTTTTGGATAGATATGTTTGCAAATCACACGAATGTTGTTCAAAATCCATCACCCATATGTCCCCCTCACCTTTCATAATGACCCATCATCATCATCATTTAATGCAACACCACAAACCTCTCTCCCCATGACCTCGCAAGGAGAAGGTGACCTATTTGGATATGGGGGCATTTTTTTATCAAACATCATCTTTTCCCCAAGGGAGCATGCCACTCACTCTCCCACCACTCCCACCCTTTCCATTAACATCCGTTTCACCTCTTGGTTTGGGGATACCTTTGCTACCACTTCTCATCCAAAACATCCCCCCAACCATCAATCAAGGCATCATACCAAATCATCCCCCCTTACCATTGATATCGCAACAACAGATGGTGGCCATTCCCATAGTGCAAGCAACCAACACATCGTCTATCATCCCTCAAAACATGGTCTCTTAAGGATCAACCATATCAATCGCATCATCCACCACTCAAATACCCATCATCAATACAATGGTACCTCTTATCACCACAACAAGTACTATTCCAAAACCACCTCCACCACCACCACCACCCAAACCAAACACATCAAACCAATACAACATTGCATTGCAAGCCACTCAACAGGCTACTTATTAGAAGGCACTCCAACAAAATCAAAACTGACAAGCTACGCAACTAGCTACTCAGCAAGCTGCACAAGCTTCTCAAGTTGCCCAAGCCACACTACAAGCCCAACAAGCACAATCTCAGGCTCAAGTGCAAGTGCAGGCTCAAGCCCAATACCAAACCCAACAAGCAAATGGTGTTCAAAATACCAAAAAAATGTTAACAACTCCATGTATCAATCCCAGTCAATGATCACATGATCAAGACCTATCCAACAAAAAAAACATAGAAGATGTTTTTACCTCATCCTAAGATCAAATCAACATACATCAAGAGTCACTTTTTGATCATGATAAGAATCCTTCAACAATATCTGACAATGACCTATTTCAAGGAGTGTTAACATTATTTGATCCTATAATCAACAATCCATCAACCAATGATCATGTTGAAAATGTCTCTACATCAACTAATGAGTTAGAGGACATATCTCAAGAATTTATTCTAAAGCATGATCAACATCTCTCACCAAAGTCTAGCAATGGTCCTTTCCAAGACATATTGACATCCTTCGACCTCATGATTGTCAATATTGAAAGAATATTCAACTCAACACTTGATTCAAATTCACTCAAAGATCAAGAGGATATTGAGCCACTTCCTATGCATAATGATGATGTCCAAGAATCCTTTGTAAGCAATCCATCCTTTGAAACTGACCCATGTCAAGAACTTGATCTAAAGCATGTCGAAAGCAATTCTGAAATCATTCAAAATCAAGAATTTCTATCTCCAAGATATTACAATGATCTAATGGACACTCTCCTATCTATACATGATGATCATATCCATATAGCATATACTCCTCCATCTACCCATGAGATGCTTTATGTGGATGGACACGTAGATGATCTTCATTCAGAACATGATTCCTTTACTCCTGATATTATTACACAAAAAGAGCAGGTTATTGATTCCTACAGTCAAACAATGTTATCAACATCAGAATCAGATATATCCCAAATTCAGACTGAGGACATCATGTATGAAGATATCCAACATTATCAGCTCAAAGAAATGGGTTAGATAGAATAGGCAATTCTAGAGTTAGCAAAGTAGCAAATTGAAACATCATCTACAGTAAACATTTATCAAAGCATGCTTACTGAACAAGACATATAAAAACAAGTAGAATCAAGGAATGAAGATGCCACTACCACTATACTAGGGGAAACTTTGTCTCAAGCAAACCTCAACATAGGGAGCATGAAGATTCCTTATGATGAAATTGATGCTAATGCTACAACTAGCCACATCATGAATCTTCATCCACCCATCACCCCATTGTGAATTGGGACCAACATCAAAAGAAGGTTTTGAATCAAAGTACAAAGAATGTTATTAAAGCAAAATAATCTAAAGAGCATATCAGACAAAAAAATACATATGGATACCAAAGAATACAAAGAAAGATTATCCCTATCAAACTCCATTAGTCAAAGAAACTATGGGGAAAAATAAAAAAAAGGAAATGTATCCATCAAAGATGTCCACAAAAGAAAAAGCAGGCTTGCCAAGTGATGTACAAAATATATCAAGTAGTTGGTCCTAATTACATGCACACTTCTGTATCTACCCATCATTGCTCATCTTCCCAAGCTTGGGAAGTCAAAGGTTCCAAACTATCAACCAATCCATCTCCTATCCCTAAACACACTCCATCCACTCCTCCACACATAATATCTAATTCTCACATTGACCATGTGTTGGCAACAACCCTTCATCATAAGGATTAAGAAGGAACTCTATCGCGATGTGCGCACAAGGACAAAGTTAACCCCGATATGAATAAAGTAGATCAGAAATCTCAAAAGTTGCATTCAAGTGCACGTATCTTAGCAAAGCAACTTCTTCAAGCAGGATATCGATGGCACATTATGACAAGGGCATCTACATCAACACCACAAGGTGATTCCACATGAGCTTAAAATCTTTCAAAAAAAAAAAAAAATCCAAAAAACATTAGAAAAAGGATTTAAAACAGTAAAGAAAAAAATCGTCCTCTAGTGAAAACCACTTCGGTGGCGCTTTGGGCAGGTATCATGATGAAAACCTGGTAAACAGGTATCATGTGTAGAATCGAGCATCTACGTGTGCTAGTTCATGTGAAAGCATATTATCCCATCCATAATAAATCCAACATTCCATCCATCTCATCCATAATAAATCAATTTCATGCATGAACCATTTATCCAATCCATCTGCATCCACAGTCCAAATTATCTTGATCTTGGTAAAAGTTCGGTGCACACTTTACGCTTGCTTATGGTGAACATCTTGACATGGGTCATTTTCATTGATCCTATCCTACCCAGCATTATTTGAGCCATGAAGCATTATCCAAATGAGCATTCTTTGTCTGAACACCTTATCTTATCACAAGATAATCCATATCTCTCAATCCATATACCTATCTAAACATCCACACATCGCATTCCATACATTGCTAGACACTGGGGGCAGATATTTAAATCTTGCTTTGGGAATAAATTTTGATCTATATCCTCCAACTTATGTGGTGATCTGAACATTGGAAAATGTGAAATAAAATTGGTCCACCACTTGTGAGCAAAAATCCAAATCACTAACCCATGGCACATTTTGATCAGAAGATGTTCCTTATCAAGCTTCATCAAACATCGAATATCAATCCAAACAATCAATATCAATTGTATCTAACGTGTGCTTCAACGTCACATTGAATCATTCAAAACAATTTTGTTCCAAATCAAGCTTCAAAATCCTGATTAATCAAATCCAATCAATCACTCATAATCTTGGGATATCCTTCCAGATCATTGTGTTGCTTAACACTATCCTTGCATTGTTGTGCATCCTTAACAATGTTATCATCATCAATCCTGATCAATCAATCCTTGCATTGTTGTGCATCCTCAACAATGTTATCGCCATCAATCCTGATCAATCAATCCTTGCATTGTTGTGCATCCTCAACAATGTTATCATCATCAATCCAAATCAATCAAATCCTTGCATTGTTGTGTATCCTCAACAATGTTATCATCATCATCAATCCATCGATTTGATTAGTCAACCTTAGCTTGGTCTTCAACAAAATCTCAAACAAAGCATTGATATCATATCCATATCCAATCATCAAAAACATGCAAAAATCCAAAAATAATCAAAAAGTCAAAAAGTCAAAAAAAAAAATCAAAAACATGGTATCTGAACTACGTCGTCTCTGAGCTTAAACATAGGCAAGGCTAATATTTGATCAGCCCCTGAGACATCAAAATCCAAAAGCATTCAAAAAACACAAAATCCAAAAACATTCATAGAATCTCACAAAACCTAAAAACATTAAAAAATTTGGAAAATCAAAACATTTGCAAAATCTTCAAAAATACGAAAAACAACCTCAAAACATTTCAAAAAGATTAAAAACATTAAAAAAACCCAAAAAATCCATCCGTCACATTTCACTTTCACCCACGATAATCAATCATCCATAATAAACCAATCATCACACTCACCCTTTGGAAAAACAAACAGAAACAACCACAACAATTAGTGAAAGCAAGCTTCAAACATAAAATCAAAGGCAAACTTCAAACTTTTAAATGAAAAATCAAAATCTTGATCATTTTCAAACATATCAATCAACTTTATATCAACAACCTATCAATCAACTTATCAAACCATCATCATCCTTTACAATGCATGTCCTAAGATATATCGTTCTGACAATTGACATCATTTTGGATATCACTTTGGATACTTATCCGATCAAAATAAATCCCTTTGGCTAGAGGTATAAAGAACATTGACTTGTGTGTTTACTTGATCTTTTCTTTTGATTTATCTTATTGTGCTCATTCCAATGACCTCTCAATGATGTCCCCAATGAAGGGATTTAGAGAAATAGGAATGGGGCAACGATCATTATCTTTTTATCTGTTGTGCTTGTTGGATGTTCTTGTAATATAACTTGGCGAATACTTGCTTTGTTAGGTACGTCCTAGCAAGGTTTCCGTATGTCAAGTGTGAACAAGAATACTCCTATCTATTTGTGAAGTCAAAGTCCATCTCACTAGGTACAATGCCATCCTGGTTCTTTATACCCTGATGCATCATGCCTACATGTGTTATCAAACATAAGGTAATTGGCCCTTTGAAAATCCCAACTCCTTGGCAAGTAATCATCGTCATCATCATCTCATGTCTTGTTGGAATCTCTTATTTTTTTCTATCTCTTTCTTTTCGTGCTAGGGTCACCTTAGAATAGTGGTTTACACTTTCTAAGAGGAAGGAAAATTTGACTTTTTCCAATTCCTCATATCAAATGGGTTCGGCTGAACCCTATGGTTTGACCGAACCAATTAAATGGCTCGGCCGAACCATAGGTTTGGCTGAACCAATCACCACCCCAAATAAAAAACAATATTTAAGTGGGTTCGGCCAAACTTGGGTTCAGTCTAACCCCTTGCATATGACTAAAACAAAAAAAAGGTTTAATTTTCACACTTTTACTGTGATTTTTACCAGTCACTGTCTCCCTGGTGCGCGCGGCGAACAAAATCTGTGACGGCGACCCAACAAAGTTTCTCTCACCGGCAAAAGAAAATTTTGGTTCCTCTCTTCAAACTTCATCATTCCAATTTGCATATCGACCACTATTGAGCACGAGGTATTTAAAATTCCATTTTTTTAGAGTTCAAAATGCATGTATTTGTTTAATTTCGAAACCCTATATGCAAATTTTTAAAATTTGTTGAATTCAAATTGCACTTGTTTGAAAGTTTTTAAAGCATTTTCAATATAGTATTTTGCTTCCCCATTTTGCATAATCCAAGGGTTTGAGTAAGGAAAAATGAGTTTCCTCCCAAAGTTAGTGCAAAAAAACATTATAATGGCTCTCAACATAGTCTAAAAAATGGAGATAAATAAATTCCTAAAGACTAGAAGTGTAGGGGTCAAGGTCACAAAATAATTTTAAAACTACAAATTTAGGGTCAAACTTGTAGATGAAAATGCAAATTTCATACATGTAGGAGTGAACCATGAAAGTCATAGCTTGGTTTGTTAAGGTGTCATAATATTAAATCTTATAAAAAATCAAGAATCATATCATTGATTATGTACATTACAATAAAATATCTCCATATAACAAATGAAGCTAAAAACCCTAACCTTCTTTGTGAATTCTATAGTGTGTTTGCTACATGAGTAATTTTTTTTATGAAAACCATGTTTAGGAATGAAAATATCCAATCCCTTATGCTTCTAAACTAAATTTTGCAATGCTTATGGTTCTTTTGGCCTTATAGATTCTTGAATCATTTTATAATATAAAACCTACATATAACCTACTTTGGCTCTAATAATTGTAAACCCTTTAGGAATTCTAAATTGTTGCATCTTTGTCTTGATTTTCCCACCATTGTTATTCCTTTTGAAATTTTTACAAATTAGGCAAAGAATCCTTGCACTTATATAGAGGATCCTTATGTATGTTCTTAAAATTATTTAAGGTTAAATGACTTAATCTAAAATAAAGGCATATAATGGATCTCTTTGCAATTGTAACCTCTTTACTAGTGTTCAAACATATTTGATACCTTGATGGCATGACATAGATGATGTTGCTTGATATTGCTTTATCCATGGATACCCAAGTAAAATATGAGATACATCTAAAGAAGAAATAATATGACATAGAATAAGAACTTCCCTCATCTTTTAGACCAAAAAATTAAGGTAAAATAATGTATCCTATAGTTTCAATCAACATATCATTAGTCAATTTTAAATAAACTCTCAAATATGCATATGCTTGTTGATAAAATGATGATAAAACAAAAATTATTCAATGCATACATTTTATTGGTGAGTAAGATCAATAAACACACCCTTACATGGTTCATGATCCACACAAAACCAAATGACCATTATAATTATTTGGTAATATCTCACAATGTGAAAAAGGTGTCAAAAAAATTAGCATACCTAAATCGTAAATTGATTTGTCATAAAGTGGGTGGGTAGCTTAGTGGTGGAGATTTGCATCCTAACTAGTTCATGGAAATTTCAACATGAGGAGAATTAATAGTAAAATAATAATATCTTTTGACAACATAGGCATCCAAGTACTCATTCCAAGATTGTTGAAGATACAACATTAATACATTAGGATTTCAATTAAATATCACACTTTCCTATAAAAAAATCCCAATTGATCTATCTTTTGGTAGTGCATTTAGTTTGATATATTTTTCTTCCCCATACTTACAAGATTCCTTTATTATCGAAGCTTATTTACTCTAGTATGTTATCCTTGGTTCTCATATGAACTATATATATATAATTCAATCAAGATCCTCTTATCATTACAAATTTAAACTTAGCTTATTTTTTCTCCCAATTTCTTCTTAATGAACATATGGTCTTTCTTCCTCTATTAGCCTACTCATGCACCATCACCAACCATGAATGAATCTCCATGAAGCTAAATACCCATTTGTACTTGGTTGGTGTAAGTTGGGATTAGTGTTCCATTCACTTAAAATCTTATCTTTAATGTTGTTTTTTTCTAAATTCTTTCTAAAGGGCATAAATTATAGTCTAGAGCTTTGATTTTAATATTTTCTTAAAATTAAAAATATTAATGAGCTTGATGCATTAAGCTAAAAAATATCAATTTGGACACCATTAAAACCCTCGAGAGACTCTCGCAAAGTGAAAATGAGCTCCAAAATTTTATAGTGTGATATGTGAGAAAAAATGAAAAGGTAAGCAATGGGCTCAAGATATTATTATAATAAAATTAAATAAGGAGATCGTGATGATTATTGTACTAGGAGTTACATTGGGAAGAGTGGAGCATCTTTTCATAATAGATGAGACTTATTGTAGTTGACATCTTCATCATAAAGCACTAGTATTGGGAGTGGTTACTATCAAGGTTATGGGATTAAAGGTCCTATATCATTAGTTCGTTTATATTTTGTGTACATGTTCCAATGCATAGTGGGGCATGGGTTCTTTTCTTGTGGACCATGATTTTTCCCACTCATTACATAAATTAATTGATCATTTCTTGTTTCCCTTGCTCTATATATAATTTAATGTATGACATAAGGTTTAAATAGTGTTATGTAGAAATAGCCAAAACATTAGACTAAAGAAGATTGAGTGGATTGGATTGTTATAATCTTGTTATGAATATTAATAAAAGTTTCATATCTCTTTAGTAGTGGGATTTTTTGAAAGGGTTTCTCCATATTATAATTCTAGTGTTCATGAGGTTTGAATATTTATTTATTTTCTCCACTATTTCATTAATATTATTTGGTATATTGTATGTTTGATTAGACTTAAAGTGCCTCACCATTAGTTGATACTCCTACTATATATATTTACCTTGTTTGCAATAGTTTAGTCCATGTCAATAGTTGATTTGCACCCTTAATAACTTGGTGGGAATATCAAGTATTTTTTATTAAATATAATCAATAATCATTGTAAAAGAAATTTTAAATCAAATGTTAGTCTAGAATGATTATTTGAGTGCTAGATAAACCATTTAAATTTAACCTTCATAATATTACTCTAAATATGTAGTTTTACCAACAAAAGGAATGATATTTATGTCTATTACATGACAATTACAAAATCATGACTATAATTCTTTAAATTATACTCATAATCTAATTTAATACTCATAAGATATTAAATCATTATTTTTCTCAAGAGACGTGTAATTAAATATCAAGAATATTCTTTAGTTTATTAGTCCACAAAATAATTTTAATATAGTCCATAACATTCAATTTTAAAATTCATAGAGTTGTTGGGATATTATCATATCACTAGCTATGGAAAAATTTAGGAAAGGGTGGGATATTACACTGCCCCCTATATTTGTGTGTTTTAGAGAAAATTAGCATAGAAGGTTTGCATTTCTCACAAATAAGAAAAAACCCTGAGAATAATGTACAATATTCTACAATATTCTCACAAATAATGTGTATCTTTTCCTCTACAACAGTCCATTTATACATAGAACTATGGATTAATGGTTTTATTATATTATGATTGAATTATGCCTCATGTTGGAAATTCCTCTATCTCTTCTTTGCTAAAATACTTTGGAACTAATAGGATTCAATTGTGTTTTATGACATAGGTCTATATTACTACAATGATGTATGTATAGGTGTACATTTTAACTTGGTTAGCTTTCCTAGCAAGTTCTTCATTACAACAATCACTCCACCTTGTCACTCAATCAAGCCCACTAGAACATATATTGGAATTTAACCTCTTTCATACTAAAAGAAAAAGTAATCATTAATTATATTTAATTTACCATATAATTTGATCTAAGTAATGCATTTTATAAGATCTAATTGGTGTATTTACAAAAACTATTTTGTGTTTTGGGCATAGGTGGTCCTAGAAAATATGCATAAATAATAAGATAGACTATGGATTAGCTTTTAAATATTGTTCACGGTTTTTCATGTCATATTTTTATAGGAGGTCCTCATAATTGGTATTCTTGTATGGTATTAGAGCCAAGCTAGGTGCATTTGACACCTATGTTGTGGCTCAAGGGAGTGTGTTGGAGAAATGATACACACCTAAGCCATAAAAAGACTCATCACAATGTGAGCCATTAGCTCAATAGTAGAGCATCCTAACACAAAATGGGAGGTCCTAAGTTTGAATACTAGTTAGTCCATAGAAATTTATATAAAATTCAATCACTAGTACATAAGAAGAAGAATAAGTACCCTTATAATTTTTATTAATACCAACAAATCATTCCTCACATGTAGGTGAATCAATGATTTCAAGCTCGTCAACATGTATATGTACCTCAATCTCATGACCCTCATATAAACCATTTTATTAGATTTATTTAATGTAAAATATTTAAATTTTCATTAGGAGGAACAATTGAAGGATTGACCCCAATATTAACCCCCTCAACCTAATTTTTTTTTTAATGAATCAAATCCTTAATCAATTATTCTTTAATCCCATAAAATGTTGAGTACAATTACAATTAACTCTACAATTTAATAACAAAATTCTTTCTCATTATATCTTTTGGGAATAACTTTAGATTTATCTAATGGCCTAATAGGAGGAAGTTTAATCATGCAAGCACTAAGTAAATTTTGAAGCACATTTTACAAAGGAAAAAGTTGGAGGCTTTAGAGTCATAATTATATTAGAAACATTTATAATGCATAGTTTGTACAATGGTCATTTCCATTATTTTTTACTATCCTTTTGGAAATAATTTTTCTTTTCAAATTTACAAGGGTAGGATGATGTAGATGAAGCATTAGAAGATCCATAATTAAGTGTGGTAGCCTCTAACAACTTTAGTTCTTAACATTCATCTCACTTGTACATGCAAATGTTAAGAATGTATATACTTTGTAGATCCTTGTTTACAGTAAAAAAATCTAAAATAATAAACTTCAATCTAACATTCCCAATATTTGCATTGGCCAATTTCAATATTAAAAAATAGACCCAAATGGAAGATAATACTATTAAATTTCATGGGAAGAACTTAGCCAATAACTTATCATCATACACAAAATCCAAATATGTAGCACTAAAGAACCTTGAATGTGTCATAGGATCTCCTTTAACATTGTGCATCTCAAATCTAGGATCCAAAAATCCAACAAAAAATGGATATGTAAAATTTTTAATAGAAATTGAATTGTGTTTGATTTTTATATGTATGTCTTTTTTTGTTTCCATTAGGTAAGGAATCAATATTTAATTTTCATCTCAACAGTTTCTTTAAACATTAATGTCAAGGGTAGATAGAGGCACACTAGGATTAAGGACATGAATGAAAGTGGCAAGATGAGAAATGGAAGGTGGTGTATAAATTTGTCGTGACATAATAAATGAGTGTGGAGTGGCAAAGCATTCCATGAGGGAATATCATGTGCTGAGGGGAAATATGGAAGTGTAAACAAAACTAATGAGAACTAATGTGGAGACAAGAGAACTATGTGCATCATAATAAGTAAGCATGAGATGAGATCTAGGAAAAAGGAGAGGATAAATTTGGGGAGATTTGTGGAAGGAACAACCACAAGATAGATAGGAGTAAAACAATAAGGAGGAATACATGAAAAAGAAGCTTGGGATGGAGGGAAATGGCACATCACTCAAAGGGATTGTTGAGCTTATCCTTTTACCTATTTAACTTTAAGTACTTTCTTTCCACATGGCTTATTAATCAACATAGTATATGAAGGAGATCAATCATTGTACTAGGATTAATATTACTAGCCAAATTTGCAAGATCCAAAGAAAGGTTGTGTGCATCAAAGCTATATCTTGATTACCATTTTCTCAACAAGGGCCTCATGGTCAAATGATTCTTCTCCATTATGATAAATTTAGTATCATGCATATTACCAATCATACCAATTTTAGCTTGATTCAAAACCATGGTGGGATTGAACTATGACTTCTTATAGTTAGGAAAAGAGGATGATTTTGGTATTAGAAGGAAATAAGGATCAAACAATGTTTAGATTTGATTAAGAAATTAGACAATGAGAAAGCACTTAAATCTAAAAACTAAATAAGATTCAAGAAAACCTTTAGACTACTTGGGTATCAAAGAATCATTTACATAATAAAAAGTTGAAAATCTACAAATAGAAATACCAAGTTACAAAAACAAGAATAATCGTTATGGTAATAGAAATCTGAGAAAATGCTTCCTCTTAAAAAACATAACATTAAGTACCAAAATATGATTCAAGTACTAACACATTCAAGTACCAAAACATTGGCATGATGATTGGGATGAGAGGATCAACTTGGGGGAGGATTACATAACATCATTAGTTGGAACTTATTTAGGAGTGATGATGTTAATATACATTTAATGATGCATTTTGAAATTTATTTAGTAAAGGTCTCATTTTATACATCTTTAGTAATTGTATAAAAATTTGGAATATTTTGGTTAATACATCTTATTGGAAAACCATTCATTGAAAATTTTTTAAGCCCACAACCGAATGGTTTGTGATGACCTCTTGCCTTCAAAATTTTCTATTATGCTCGTCAATTTCAAACCATTTTGGGGTTCTTAAATGTTTTTAAATTTTAACAAACTCATTACAAAAAGATGGATTTCTTTTTCTTTTTCACATTTAGGTTCTCTCTTCTTATGTAATTTGGAGACACATTGAATTTCATTGGTTCATGTGAGATATTTATACCAAGTATGCAATAAAGTCGAACTTTATTAGATTTGATTCAAGTAATATGACACATTTATTTTGCTTTCCAATCTATAATTTTTTGATGTTCTCAAGGATATATAATTGAAGTTCATTTATGTTAACAACTATTAGATTAAATATTTTTATCCCCAATTATTTTCAAATGATTTTATACTTTAATCTTTGTATTCTTATTCTTTCTTTCATCGCTTCATTTAAAATTTGAACCATTTAAGGATGCTATGTTATATATTATAGTTGTCTTCCAATTCTTTTTAAATTGTTAATAGTATGAAAATATTATTGATGAGTAGATGAATTATTACAAGTTCTATTTTAGATTTGCATTCTCTTTATCTAGATATATTATTTACCAAAGTCTCATTGATTTTTTAGTTGTACTATATATATATATATATATATATATATATATATATATATATATATATATATATATATATATATATATATATATATATATATATATATATATATATATATATATATAACATGGAATGTAGATCATGTTTCAATTCGTATAGGAATCTTTGTTTGCAAATACTAGTAATGAGATAAAAAAATTGAGAGATTCATTAGCACAGGGTGCAAACCCGTGGATATATAGTGAACCATGCATGCTAATATTGCATAGTCTAGAAAAACTAAAAGATGAACTTGAGAGGACTAGTGCATATTCCCTAGATAGAGTGGCTGCTATTCTTTCCCGCATGTGGGAAGAAGTACATGATGACGTTCCCCTTAAACAAATACAAGATAGTGTCACCAAAAAATGATAAAAAGCCACTTGTTTTCCATTTTATCAAAAAGTGCATAAGATTAGGATACTGTGTCACTGGATGTGTTGATCATGCTATGGCCTCATTGATCTACCCACGATTTCTAGCAGCACATGGTATATACCCAAACAATGACCAGATTCCATTGTATTTTGTTTAGCAGTTGTATGCTGAGGTCCATTTGGGCCTCAAAGTTAACTACCTAGACATTCCACCATATGTTGGTTAGGGGCGTGGTAGGATTGCTGATAGGCCCACCTATCGTCGAGCAAATAGACCACCCCCAATGTTTAGGGTATTAGTTGGTGATAGGTCTCCTGCTCTCACCCCAGCTCTAGCCCCCATAGCAGATGAGGTTGTTGTTGCTTCCCAAAAGGAAGCAATTGACACTGTAGGTGACATTGTGGCTGCCACCACTAGGATATCTGATGATCGTGTAGGTCAGTATTTGATATCTAGACATTCTCGATCCACACCATTTTCAGCACAGTGGACCACCATGGATCCTTTTACAATGACCGGCATCCCTACTCCTACACATCTTGATGCACTTACAGGAGATATGTCACACATGACTCTACATTGTTTGGCTGAGGACTTGTTGGAGGAATATGCCCACATTGCATCAGACAATGGGATCGGTATAGAGCATGTTCGAGATCATTTGAG
>VDFB02196157.1:0-14455 GCA_007258455.2 Sequoia sempervirens | reverse complement strand
GAAGGTATTCGCGGCTACTTGAGTGCGGATACAACATTTGATAGAAGAGTTCTTTTCAAAGGAATTTTAATGAATTGTGCTCCTGATCACGTTACTTGAGGGTATGAGAGGATCCTCGGCGCATTTCACAATAGCGGCGAAGGTGGACATTTCTCCGCTAAAACTACCGCCATCAAGGTCCTACGGGTTGGATATTACTGGCCTACACTTTTTAATGATTCCTACTCTCTGGTAAAGACTTGCAAAAAATGTCAGTTATTCTCCGACAGAAGGAAGAATTCAGCGATGCCCCTCAAACCTATCATGGTGGATGAACCATTTGCGCAATGGGGCCTGGACTTTATCGGAATGATCAACCCAGTTTCTAGCTCTGGACATAAATGGATTTTAACAGCTACAGACTACTTCACAAGGTGGGCGGAGGCTATTCCCCTTAAGGAGGCGACGGAGGTAGAGATTGTGGACTTCCTCGAGGCTCTGGTGACAAGGTTTGGCCCTCCAAAGACAATCATTTCGGACAATGCTAGAGCATTTGTAGGCACAAAGGTATGTCACTTTGCATTAAAAAATGGCATATTCCTTAAAACATCTCCAAACTACTATCCACAGGGAAATGGCCTAGCTGAGTCGACAAACAAAAGTTTAGTCAGGCTCCTGAAAAGGATGACTCGGGGACATCAAAGGGAATGGCATAATAAAGTCTCAGAAAGCACTGCAGGACAGCATAACCTAAACAAGTCCTCAAGACTTAGCCCTATAGAGCTAGTATATGGGAAGAGGCGGTGCTACCTATCTATGGAGATTAAAATCTGATTGTTGAAATCTCTTGAGATAGAACAAAATGATGCCATGGAGGTTCGGCTTGCCGAATTATTGGAGGTACAAGAAAAAAAGGAAAATTCCCTAAAAGCAATGACAGGTCGTCAACAGGTGGTCAAACGGTGGTTTGACAAAAAGGCTTCCGACCAAGGCCTAAAAAGTGGAGATTTAGTGCTAAAATACGACAGCAGGGCTGCGAAGCCAGGTCAACACGGTAAGTTCGATAGCCTATGGGAAGGACCCTTCAAAATCATTTGGTGCATGCAACACAATGCCTTCGTGCTGGAAAATATGGAACAAGAGCCTCTAGGAATCCCGGTTAATGGGATTCACCTTAAATTGTTCCATTAAGCATCAAACCCTACCCTGTACAGTTGTAAGTAACGCTTTTTCTTTTTTCCTTTCCTATTTTTGGCCTATCCTTTTACTAAAATCAATTGACTTGCTACACATTCGCTTATCATCATTAATGGGTAAAGCACTGGAGTTTCTTAAAATGCAAAAGTATGCTCGTAAACAGAGACAAAACATTCAAGATTGGTGAACCCAAAAAAATTGCACACAGAAGCAAACAGGAGCATAGATTTTACAACAAAAAAAAAGAAAAGAGAGACGTATATATTTATATACATGTTCCTGGGTTACAAAATGGCATGGATGCCGATTTTAAAAATGTACAAGTATTATAGCATATATATATATGATGGCCTTTTATTAAGCTTGTATGGAGCAGGAGGGTTACATCAACAGACACCAAGGAGAGGGGATCATCTATCCACAGGAGTGGCTGGCAGCAACCGACGTATTTAAGACAGCGTCCGCTTCTTCCTCATCAACAGGTTCCTCGGCGGCACTAGCAGCATCATTAAACACAGCCGTCGTCGGTGGTGGATACACCAGGTTCCTGAAGTCAGTATACCATTCTACATCGTAGAAGGGTATCACGTTGTAGCTCTTGAACAGGAAGTGAAGAGCTTGGGTAACCCTTTGCTGGTGCACACCACGAGTCTGTAGGCGAAATCCGCTCAGGAATGGCTGCCAAACGACAATAGCTTCTTCTTCGATAAAGCGACGCAGGTCGCCGGCTGTTGGCAGGCCTATCCCGTATGCAGCATGGGTAACAACCTCGCCGAGCCCATTCAGGTACTTCTTCGGGAAGATTTCTTTGACTAGCTTCAATACAAGCGGCCGAGGGACACAAATGTCCAGCATGGATGCTACAAAGTGCGAGCACACGTCGGTGTTCACCCGATGCTTATCTTCATATTCAACATAGTCCTTGCCGAGAACCCACTTGATGGCTGCTAGAACCAGCGAGTGCTTGTTCTTCGTCATTCTCTTGAGCCTCCTAGTGGAGATCTCACCTACAAACGCTGTTTGTGATTTGAAGGAGGTTAGGCGAATAGGAGTATCCATCTCTCCTAACACTATTCCTAAATCTGCTGAGTAATGCCAAAATCTACTCACCACCTAACCTATGAAAAGACTTGCTTAGCAGTATTCTACTTGCCTATCACTTCTTGGACGCAAAGTGTGTATGTTCGCTATCTACTGGCCTATTTATAGAAAATTGACAAGATGAATGCCAATCCGCCCGTAAGCAACGTGATGTATATTGGCCGCGATCTCGAGGGCCGAGTCTGCGTTTGTTCATGTTTTGGGCTGGTACATGCATGGTAGCACGGCTCAAGGCATGCTTAATTAAATCAAGTTAATTAATTGAGCTTTAAAAAGGTGGCACTTGTTGATGAAGGGACGTATGGCCGTATGCTATGGTGTCAAATCTCAAGCACATCCCAGAACCCGAGGCGATATTCGTATCTCTTTCAGGCGGTGATCGTTTGCTTGGCGTAATCATTCCGACCAGGGATATTAATTACTGGTACATGCTAACCCAAGGTGAGAAGGCCAGTTGCAAGCTCAATTTCCAAGGAAATCAGGGCGTATCACACGATCTTTTGAAAGTAATGATGAAATCCGGCCACCTCGAAAAAGCAATCAGCTCATCTTGCACGAGTTGTGGAGTTAACGGTACATGCCGAATTAAATGCAAGGGGGTCGTGCTCGCCTACCACCTTGAGGAAAGTTGCTATTATTGCATGAAAATGCTTATTGTTCCTAAGTTTTTTTCCAAAAGCTAAAGAGTGCGCGAAGTGTTTTCTGTCTGTATTTCCAGTGCAAGCGTATTCAAAGGCCAGGGAGCTTACAAGTTCTGCCGCGAAGAAAAATGGCAGAATCTTCAGCTCAGCCAACGCAGGAAGGGATTAGCCAAGAACTATATTCGGCTATTCGTTCTTCGGCCGAGCTTTACGTATACGAGGATGTAGCGTATGCCACTCCGGGTATACCCAAGAAGGTGAAAAGAGCCAACACAGAGGAGCTGGAGAAGCCCAAAGAGTGGAATAACTCAAAAAAGGTTAGAGAGAAGTGGGCTGATATCCACGATCCAAGGCTTGCCAAGAACCCTAAATCTCCTAGAGAGGTGGCTTGCGCAAAGTTATCAGCACTAGGGGCGGATCAAGCCATGGCAAGTAGAGTATGGTTTAGCGGCCTTCCACAATACATGGTCCCATTGGTGCACTATTGCCCGGAGGTGGTCGACGTAGCTGTTCAACGCTATAATCCAGAGACCCACTACATTGAAGGTCACAATTTAAGGGTTCATATCGGCCCGAAAGCCATCTAGCATATGTTATGCATTCCTGACCCCAGGACAAGAAAGGAGAATATCGAGCATTTCCGCCCAAGCAAAGGGGAAAAGATATGGAAAAGGATGAGAACCAACTCTAATTTCCTGTTAGAAGAGACTAATAAGAAGGGTGTTGCGTCCGCTAAGGCACCGAGCATCCCATTATTGCATGGTTCATTCCGTGATGACCTCCAAGACCCCATATCTATGTTGATATTTTTTTGCGGCCATGATTCTGATGAGAAGATCGAGGCTTTTCAGCTGGGCCCTGCAATACAGTTTCGCAGGCAGCATGAACTTTTCTGGTATGATTTCGCTCAATTCATGGTCGAAGAAATGATACAGCAAATAGAGAATTACCAGGCGGAGAAGAAATTTAGATTTCTTTCCTACCTGGTCCACATGTTCCTGCATCAGAATCCAGATTTCTTCGCCCGATTTATCCCACTATCAATTTTTGACGAGCAGAACAAAAGAAAGCCGGCATCTACATGGACACCCTACCTTTCCACAACATATGACTACTATGCCTTCGCGGACTATTTCATAGCCCCGGTCCTAAATGATTTGATCGGAGAGGGTGATATCGTCCAGCTTAACACTGAGCAGACTGGATTCCTGCAAGGCTACACCCCCGCTTGCGACTGGTTCTTGGGCAAGGATTTCACGATCCTTCGAATGAGGGGCTTTATTGGCAGGTCTTTCCTGCTCCCGGCTTGCATCACAGATAGAGTGATTGCGCTGGAGGTTTACCGATAGGTGTGCATCATTGATTTCATGTTCTGCAGCAGCGAAAGTGTCAAGAAGAAGGGATTCTTCACTTGCCCGAAGAGTTTCAAATCGATAACGCTTGTTAAAAAGCAATCGCATGAGCTGCTAGGGGACAAGCTGGCACACCTGGGGTTGGTACTAGTAAATGATAAGTGGGATTACAACCCTTTCAATGACCTGCCTGAGCCGCATATGAAAGTTACACATGTTCCCCGACCTTACTGGGAGAAGCGGCGAAATAACCGGACTGATAAAGATGAAGATCTTGTTGAATTAGCACAAATCCCTACGCCGGATACCAGGGGCCCATGGCACAAGTTCTACTTTCCAGTGGCCATGGCCCAGGACAACCTTCCGATAGAGCGAAGCATGCATAACAAGTTGAAAGTGGACGAGGAATGGAGCGATGAAAAAATAAAAGCTTTCTGGAGGTACCGCCAGGAAACAGGGCAATTGAAAGCTCCTTATAATCAATTAAAGGACGACCATAAATTTGAAAGATACTGGGATGAAGGCCATCCCAGCCCGATCTCCAGTGCCAACAAGAGCGAAGCAGAAGGCTCCGATGAGCAGGAGGAAGAGACGGCGATATCAACGCAGGAAGGCGATGCCCCCGGGCATGCCGCCTATGTGGGCACTAATGTGCACTTTAACATATCAAGGGGCTCACTTACACACACATGGGCCACTAAACCGGTTAGGCTAGTGCCCCAGTAGAAGGATCCGACTGCCGAGGTTAGTGAGTGTCCCGAAAAGGCAACATACGGAAGCGTTATCGGGACAGTTTCACATGAACCGACCGAAGGGGAAACACCCGTTGCTAGTCAAATGTCAGAGGTTGCGGGCGAGTCTCGAATGATCCCGATGCACCGCCGACCAGTCAGCAGGTACATTTCGCTCCTCCCTCTCTTACACCTCATTCTTTCACGTCCGTCCCTGCTCAATTAGCAACTCCTACCATTCGTCCGAGCCCTCCACCCTCTGTTTCTGGCCCAGCTTATTTCGTGGGATTTGCCCAGTATTCGCAACCCCAACTGTTTATAATTACCCCTCACGAGGCATGCTGCGCCTACTACTACCACCCGGACTTTCCCTCCCACCTCACTTTAGAAAATATTCCTCCCACATTGGCCCCACTCTTTTTAAAGGATATACGGATCCCTTCCCACCACAGCAAACTGAGCCCCAGGCATCGACTCTTTTTCTTCGGCCAACAGGCCTTACAACTGAATCTCCGGTTTAGCCGTTGCAAATATCTAGCCATGCTGATAACCCCCAGGCTAAGCTATGGAACGTGCCACACTTTTCTCCGCAAATCGTCACCCTCCAGAAGAAACAATCGTGCGCTATAAGTTACTACCCTACGCCTTGCCGCCAGGTGTTCCTTTCGCAGGTGGGCTGGTTTCATCACCAGCTGAGTTCATTGCACAGATAGATTGTGGGAAGGAAACGCGCGCAAATAGAATGAGGCGACGAAGGGCAAAGGATGACAATGCCCCCGTCGAGCCGAGAGTACAGGCTTCGTATGATGAGGTCCGCCAAGAATTAAAGTTTGCAACTATGTACCCAAGGGTAAACAAGCCCTAGGGAGAAATGTAACCAGAGGACTATGAAATTTATGCTGTCGGACTGGACATGAAGGTAGCCCAGCCACAAGATAAAGTTAAAATCATGGAGGAGACACAACGGGTGGTCACTTCCGACTTCCTAAAGACTGGTCGCCAGTTAAAGAAGAAGGATGAACAGCTCAAGGCAGCCAAGGACAGGGTGAGCTTTTTAGAGGCAAAGGAGAAATCCTTAGGCGGATGTCGGAATGGCCAGAGAAAGGCACTACTTGTTGAAAAATAGAAAGCGGGCTTGAGGCGAAATTGCGGGGCCGAGTAATTCGTGATCATATTAAAGTGCGAATCAAAACCAAGCGTGATGAGGAGCCCTACTTGTTGATAGAGGAGGGCTTGAATGTTTCCACCTTGAATCTGATGTTGTGAGGAAGATTGAGAGATGGAGGCATACAAAGGAAGCTGATGTAAACAAAGATCACGGAAAAAGATGCTGAATTCCAAGGTTTGAAGACCAAGCTAGAAGACGAGCTCCGAGAGACAAAAGCTTCATTAGAAGAACAATCGGCTAACCACTCCAGAGTTGAACGAACTTGGAATAAAGAAATGAACAGCTATGAAGAGCAGTTGGCATCCGAGAAAAGGAAGAAGGCAGAATTCGCCGAGGCCCCCATTTCAAGAGATGCGGAGATTTCTTCGCTTAAGGCCTCTCTGCTACCAGCCCCTGCCCAACCTGATATCATCCCACTGGTCAGGCAATTGTACGTTTCTCACTGGGAGAAAATCAAAGCCTTATGCCTAAATTTGCAGCCTACCCTCCGGTTCATCGACAAGGCATTAAAACTCAATTAGGAAGCCCATGATACAATGGAACAGTTCCCGCGCTTCATCCTGGAAAAGGTTCCCGAGGCAAGGGACTTACTAAATAAGCTATACTCGATCTCAGACGAGATCTTTTCCGGGGCGGGTATTGAAGATTGGGACACCGCAGCTCAAACGGAAAATAAATTCATTCATTGCCACTCCGCTTTCCAGCGTACTAAGGCAGCGATGACTTTTCTAAACAAAGCACTGGATGGCATTTGAGGGAGTTTCTCTGAGTTGAGTAGGTTGGGATTTCCGTCTCTGTTCCTTGAGGATGGCACTATTGCCACGGCTGCACAGATTAC
Source organism: Sequoia sempervirens (assembly GCA_007258455.2). Lineage (NCBI taxonomy): Eukaryota > Viridiplantae > Streptophyta > Pinopsida > Cupressales > Cupressaceae > Sequoia > Sequoia sempervirens. Next base: position 7,448 of record VDFB02196157.1, on the reverse strand, counting down.
GGAGGTTATTGAACAGAAGGAGAACGATCCGGAGGCATTCAAGGAATTCGGCAGCCCCCCAACAGCAGCAGATATCGAGGCAATAATTCATCCACTTTCTCAGCTACTTTTTCATATCCAAGCAGGCGCTGGCCTGCCAGAGGTGCTGCCTCACAAGGAAGCTATTGATCTCCACGGGGCACAAGAGAATTTGCGCAGCATGGCAAAGCCATCCAAAAATAATGGGTGCCTTTACAGGCTGCACTTTCAAAGCTCTAACTCCATTCGCCCTAAGATGAAGGCTCTGGTCTATAGAACCAGAGAGTTTTTGGGTTCTCCGTTCTTTATCCAAAACGCCCCTGTTAGTCGCCAAAAGCTGTTGAAATAATGATTCAAGCAGCTCCCTTCGGGTTTCTTTTTGCACATATTTGTGCGCTGGCCTGTGCGTCTCTATGTTTCTTCGGCTTCCCAGCAGGTTTTGATCTTTCCCTTTCCACATTCCTCGTTTCGTAACTTCGGCAAGCGGCTCCCCTTTCGGCTCCTGAAATGCTGCGCTGGGCGCCCACTTGTCTCGCCTACGGGATTTTTCATTTTCTGTTGCTTTGTGTTTCCTTCGGGTTGCTAAGCCTTCCATAAAGGTCCGATACTCCTAAGGTTTATCGAGGGGCCCACTTCTTTGTACATGGCGGTGTATCGCAAACTTTCCTAGCAAGAATAGAATATGCTGCGGCGGGCTGTGAAAGATTTCTATTGGCCTTCCTTATTTCCTCGTGGGACCTACCTTCGCCCATGTGTCAGCGGTTCGCAGCTTTTAAAACAGTAGCAGGGGTGAGAGCACCACGGGTTGCGAAACGCGGCCATGCGTCTTTCACCACCCGGTTCATACGGCCTTTCCCCCATTTTCAAAGTAACCTTAGTCCCTTGAACAAGTGTCACTCCTCCGCAAGCTCTCGATTGATGGAGGAGGATTTTTCATTCGAACCGTGATTTGTTGCCACGTGCCTTACATTGATTATCAAAGCAAGCTATGGGATGGCCGAGCGGGATAGTGTTATTGGGTGTTGCTCGTCATGGTTCTCTGAAGCAGTGGGCGGCACTTGTCGCTTCGAAACCTTGTTGAGACCACTGCCATCATTACAAGGGGCACGCCTGTAACTGATCAACTGGATGCTATGCTCTGACTGGTTGCTCTCATAACGGCATTGGAAATATTCGTATTTGAGCATCATTATGGGAGATTGTGGAATCTTTCTGTTACAACTCTTCAAGCGGTGGGATTTTTCTCTCCGGCTATATATACTCTCTCTGTTGAGGGGAAAGGGTCCAAGATTTTTAGAAAGAATACTAGTTTTAGCAAGAGACACCAGGCCTCTTTTGCATGTTTATTCGCAAGAAACTTTCAGACTGTGCCTATTGTTCGGCCTTTCTGTTTTTCATGTCTTGATTAAACTGTGAATTGTGCTTCTTATTGTCTTAAGCATTTCATTTGAGGAGACTTCTATATATTGAATGCAAACTTGCCAGTCTAAATCATGTCTTAACGACTCTTCTTAGCAGTGAGAATGTATGCGATACTATTTTATGTCAATTAAATGAATTGTTTATGCTATAACTTTAAGTTTCTGATGTTTTGGAACATAACTATAACATTCAGGCCCTTAAGTCTATGATTTATCGTGCCTACCAGTAAGCTTTGGCGCATCGCCTTAGATTAATATTTGTTTCATTATACGGCTTCCTTTTCCCTTTCCAAAACCCATTATATAGAAGAAGCCGGCTTCTTTAAAATCCGGAGGTCACTCAGTTTGGCGCAAAGGGGTCCCCCTTGAACTGAGTTTCCCATAAAGGCACTATTATCTCGTCAATTTTTGGCGTCCTTGTTAATATACCGAGGAAACTAATTTGTGCACTAGGTGACTCAGGTGTAGAACTTTCTAAGATGGATATTGTTGATAGGTTCATCGAACATATCCCCTTTAGGTGTAGATAGTTGATAGGCTCTAGATCCATAGACTGATATGATGACAAAGGGACCTAGCCAGTTAGGTTCAAACTTCCCTTTATTTTCTCTGTCCTACTGATTTCTAGGGTTTTCCTTTAGGACCAAGTCACCAACCTGAAAGACTCGAGGTTTTACCCTGTGATTGTAGCTTTTGGAAATTCTCTATTGGTATTTCATCAAATGATTGACAGCTTGTTGATGATGTTCATCCAACAATTCTAGTTGCTATAGTCTAGAGACTCTATAATCCTCATCTGTAATGATACCTCTCAGTGAGACATAGAGTGATGGAATCTCAACCTCAATAGGTAGTATAGCCTTTGATCCATATACCAAGCCATATGGAATAGCTCATTTTGGTGTTCCGATGCTGATTCTATAGGCCCATAATGTAGGACTTAGCTGAACATGCCAATCATGTCCAACATTGTTAACCGTTTTCTTTAGTATTTTCATAATTGTTTTGTTTGAGGCCTCTACTTGGTCATTTCCTGAGGATAAGACGGTGTTGAGAAATGATGTTGGATATGAAATTTTTCACACAATTCCTGGACATCCTAGTTCTTAAATGGTCTTCCATTGTCTGTAACAATGGATTCAGGTATGCCATACTGATAGATTATATAGTTTAGTATGAAAGACGAGATTTGCTTTCTAGTGATTGTTGTTAAAGGAACTGCTTCTATCCATTTTGTAAAGTATTTTGTTGCTGTGATTACGAACTTGTGTCCATTGGATAAAGACAGTTTTATCTTTCCTACCAGGTCTAGTCCCCACTGACAAAAGGGCCATGTTGATGTAAATGGGTGCAATTCTTGTGCTGGCACATGGATTGGATTACCATGGATCTGACATTTGTGACATTTCTTAACAAACTGATAAGACTCCTTTTCCATGTTCGGCCAATAATACCCCAAACAGAGGAGTGTCTTTGCTATGGTTGGTCCACTTGAATGAGTTCCACAAATACCTTCATGAACCTCATGTAAGGGTTTATCAGATTCGTTGTGTTCTAGACACCAAAGAAGAGTATCATCTAGACCTCGACGATAAAGTATGTCGGCTATCAATGTATGTCGAGCAGATTGGTAGATGAAGTTACGCTTTTGGTTTCTAGAAAGATCGGGAGGAGGGATATTATCCTTGAGGTAAGTATAGATCTCTCCATATAGTGAGTTTTGAATGTCTATTATTTGGCATATGGTCTGTGATTCAGGATTATCTTAGGCAGGATTAGATACTTGTTCTACCATAAACTAATAATGACCTTGATTTTTTGGTAATTATAAAAGAGAAGCAATTGTCTCCATAACATCTGTAGCTTTGTTCTATTCCCTTGGTATCTATTCAAACTTGATCTCCACAAAGTACTTTTTAAGATCATCTATCATTTTCTTATATGGCATGATTTTTTCATCCTTTGTCTGATACTCATCATTTACCTAATAGATGACAAGTTGTGAGTCCCCATACACTTGTATTTCTATGATTTTCTATTTAATAGCTACTTTGATGTTGATAATCAATGCCTCATACTCAGCCACATTATTGGTACATGGACACATTAGTCTATAGGACCTTGGTATGGTGTGTCCTTAAGGTGTAACAAATAGAATTCTCGCACTAGACCCCCTTTGTGTGTATGATCCATCAAAATAAAGTCTCCATTATTGTGTGGTAATCTTTAGAATTTTTGCATTCAAAAATTCAATGTTCATTGGATGATTATCCTGTAACGGAGCTTCAACTAATTGATCAGATATCACCTGTCCTTTGATGGCTTTCCAGTGTACATACTGGATGTCAAACTCACTTAAGATCATAACCCATTTTTCCAGTCTCCCTGTTAGAGCAGCTTTGCTGAGTAGATACTTTAATGGATCTATTTTTGCAATGAGTCTGACTGTATGAGTCAACATGTAGTGCCACAATTGTTGGGTTGTAAATACCACTACTAAACAAGCTTTTTATATGAACGTGTAATTTATTTCATAACCATTGAGAGTCTTATTAATGTAGTAAATATCTTGTTCCTTTCCCTCAAAATCTTCTTGTGCTAATAGAGCTCCTAAAGAAATGTTAGTTGTTGCGATATACAATAACAATGGTCTTTCTACTGCAGGTGGCATGAGTATGGGAGGAAACATCAAATATTGCTTTATTTGGTTAAAAGTTGTTTTGCAGTCATGATCCCACTTGAATGAGACATTCTTATGAAGTAGATGATTGAATGGATGGATTTTGTCTACCAATTGGGAGATAAATCTCCTCAAGGATTGTAGCCTGCCTTGTAGAAACCGTAATTGACTGATATTTTTAGGCGGTGGCATCTCCATTATTGCTTTGACCTTAGCCAGATCCACTTCAATTCCTTTTTCTGACACTATGTATCCAAGGATCATTGTTTATGTTACCCCAAACACACATTTCTTAGGGTTCAATCTGACATTGAACTTTTCCAATCTAGTAAATATTTTGTTGAGGATCTCCAAATGTCCTTCTTTGGTGTATGATTTTGCTAAGATGTTGTCTACATAATATTCCATGAAAGTATGCATCATGTCATGAAAAATAGTGGTCATTGCTTGTTGATCTATTGCACCTGCATTTTTCAACCCAAAGGGCATGACATTCCAATAGAATGTACCCCAAGGACAAGTGAATGTCGTCTTTTCTTGATCTTCAGGTGCTATCTTTATTTGGTTGTACCCTAAGAAACCATCCATTAATGATAACATGGAATGGCCTGCTATTAGATCCACAATGATGTCAATGCTTGGTAGAGGAAAATCATCTTTTGGGCATGCCTTATTTAGATCTCTGAAATATGTGCATAGCCTGATACTATTATCTGGTTTAGATACAGGCACAATATTTGAATTCCATTCTGCATAGTCGATAGACTTGATAAATTCTACATCCAACAACTTTTTTAGCGTAGCTTTTACCATCAGGGCGATGTGGGGATGCATTTTTCTCAATTTTTGCCTGACAGGTTTTATTCCGGTTGGTAGAGATAGATGATGCATCAGGAGATCCAGATCTAATCCTGGCATGTTAGAATAAGACCAAGAAAAATTGATATGTTGCTCTTCAAAGAATTTGGTGAATGCGGGCTTCTCCTCTTCTATCATAGAAGTTGCTAGATGTAGAATCTTTGTATTTTCTATTGTTCCAAGATTTATGGACTGCATAGGCTCCACTAATACTAATGATCTGTCATGGTAATGCTTTGGAAGGGTGTCAAATCTCCCATTTTTTAGTGCCTCAGAAAGGTTTTCACTGTTAGATACGTTCTTTATTTTTTCTTTTTCAAAATCTAATGTTGCCTCAGAAAGGTTTTCACCATTAGATCCTTTTTTCTTGTTGTCATTTTTGCAACTGGAAGATTTGGCACCCTCCTGATTTGAAGTGTCGTTATGAGTGTTATGGATAGAACTTGTATCAGGTTCGTCACTGCAAAGAAAATTTACAATGGCCTCATCATTTGAAAAGACTAGTATATTAATAGGTTCGGTTGGTTCCAGTCAATAAGTTAGGGATGGATCAAGGGTAATAAGTCATCAGGTTGGGTAAGGTTGATGGCTGTAAGTGTTCTAATAGCCATGTGGTCAAAGTTGTTAGTGGGAAGGTCGAGGTATATGATAGTACCCTCCTTCGAGTCATCTATCTCACTCGATGTATGTTCATCCTCACTTTAGTCATCAATATTTGTTGATCCCAACACAAGTGGTCTAGTTCCTGAACTTTGTCCCTCCTCTCGTGTGGGTGTCTATGCTTGGATGACATCAATTTGTTTGTCAGTGTATGATGTTGCAAATAAATGATCTCATTCATACTCATTGGAATTTGTTTCAGACCCATCCCTCATTTGCAGAATCCTTTCTACCATTTTTTGAGTTACTTTCTCTCTTGATTCCCCTGTATAGCCTAATCTTGTTTTGACTTTAGGCTGAAGTGTTAGAGGTTGAATAGGTTCTATAATACCATATTTTCTCTTACCAATTGGTCCTTTCCCTTCATAGCCCATTTTCTCTAAGATAGTCTTTCCTTTTCCATACTGATTTGTTCTTATGTTAATATTTGTTGATGTTGAAGCTTCTTCATCTTTTTAGAGCCAATTTAGAATGACCTTGTCTTCTAATTCATCTTCTAGAGTTCCTGCTTTTACAAACCTTTCATCTAGAACCGTGATGGGTTGTGATGATTGGCGTGTGTTTGTTGTGGGCTATCCATTTGATTTTGGGGATGGTAGCAATTGTGAAAGACACAAAGATTGCTCAAGGGAGTATCCTCCCAAGCCTTTATCCTTTAACTGGATCTTGTCTGTAAATTGTTGTGATAGTGTTTAGGGGACCTTCATTATTTGATATAGTTGAGTCAACAACAGTTGTTTCCTTTTCTTGGTCTTTCTTCTCAACCCATTTGGATATAAAATTGAGTTTCTTTTCACCACTGGATGAAGCAAATGTGCTAGCTTCTCTATTGTGGGGAACCAGAGTGTCTTGATTTTCCTTAATCATGTTACAATTTTGGGGATTATTGTTGTCAGCTGAAATTGTGACCTCTTGTCCATTGACAGGAAATTTCAAACATTGATGATATGTTGAAGGTACTGCTTGCATTTCATGGATCCACGGATGTCCCAAGAGTATGTTATATGTTAGCTCCTTGTCTAACACTTGGAAAAAAATATTTTTGACAATTGATCCCACTTGAATTGGTAGTACAATTAGCCCCTTTGAAGATCTTTCCTCTTCATCATATGCTTTTATTGTTATCTTTCTTCTGGAATCAATGGCATTGTTGAAATAGCCTAGTGCACGAATTAGTTTTAAATTATAAATATTTAATCCAGCTCTACCATCTATTAAGACACGCTTGACACAGTGTTTATGGATTAGAACTTCTATATGTAAAGCCGCATTGTGTGGGAGATTTAGTGACACATCATCTTGTTCGGAGAATGATAGAAAATGAGGTGTGGTCAAGTGTCCCACCATAGCTTGAAATTGACAAACATCCAAATTATTGGGTACCATAGTTGCTACCAAAGTCTGTTCTAGAACCTCTTTATGTGATGGTGAAATTTTAAGAAGTTCCAGTATGGATATTTGTGCGGATATATTTTGTAGTTGATCCACAATGCTATATGTTAGAGCCTTTTTTGGTTGTCTTTTAGGTTCTGGTTGTGTGCCCTTGTTTTTCATTGCAAATCCTTGGCTTGTGAGTTTTATCTTTCATTTTAGCACGTGGGTTAAATGGGCTCCCATAAGGGTTGAGCCCAGCGTGCTAGTTTTCATCTCTCCGGTGGGGCGGCCTGTGTTAGGGTTTTTCCTAGCTTTTCTTTTCCCCGTTTTTGGGCTTTTAGTTTAGTTCCCCTTTCTCTTTTGTTTGCCTTGGATTTTCTTTTGTTTTATCGAAGGCGGAATGGATGCTTGAATGGAACTAGAACTTTTCCAAATTC